>OX375872.1:75894604-76130860 GCA_947359465.1 Metellina segmentata | reverse complement strand
ATTCTTTAAATAACGGCATTATTCTTTAAATAACGGCATTATTCTTTAAATAACGGCATTATTCTTTAAATAACGGCATTATTCTTTCAATAATGGCATAACTACACTTAAAATTTACTGAAAATTTATACTGACTTACCTAACATTTTTAAGTCTAATACTTTGTGGTGCTGTTGCGTGTGATGAGAAGGAAAACACATTTATTAAAATAATAAATATTTAAAACAGGAAACAGCGAAGTAAAACAAAATAAATGATGTCGCAAAAAATTGTTCTAAAGATATTAATTTGTGATTCAATTTTATCTCTTGATCTCGCACAGTTGCCACAACTTACAACTAAAAGTGTACAAAATTTAGAAATGTGAAATTAATTCAGAGCGATGGTAATGGTAATTTTAGTTAACGTCGTACTAGAGCAACACAAAGGGCTATTGACGACGGTCCGGGATCAGTCCCTTAAGGGAAAGATCCGAGGACAACACCTCGTAATTTTGAACCACGGTCAGATGACGAGGCAATACCTGAGCTGGCACCCCACTCTCCAAACTTCCACGCCAACCCAACGTGAGGACTTTCGGCCACGACAGATTTAAGGTGCATCAGCCGCCTCTACACCATACGCTTACAAACGTCCATGCCCGGACCCGGATTCGAACCAGGAACCTTCCGATCTAGAGGCTAACACCTTAACCACTATACCGGTTGGTCGGCTTAATTCAGAGCGAAAGAACCAGAAAAAATATCACTGCTCGCGCGATTGTGTTCATTCTCGTTACATTGAAAAATATCGTCTGTCCCAAATATTCGGAAATCGTTTTCATTGCGCAAAGAATAAAAATAAGACTCGAAATAAATGACGTATCAGAGATGAAATTCCATTTAAAAAAATAATTTTTTGAAGAATAATTACTTTTTCAGCAGTACTGGTAAAGCAATCGAATTAATCGTAATATTCAATAGACATTCCAATTTTTACAAAACTACCAAATTATGGTTGATTTAAGTATACTTACTCAGGTGTTTTAGCATGAAACTCGTCTAAATATAACAATAAAGAAATGTTTAATATTGCATTCACGAAATTAATAGATAATGTATAAAATAAAATACATTGGAATCAAATATCTGGAATACAATTCATGTGATGCCTACACAAACACACAAACATAAAATCGAGCATAGAACAGAAAGACGGACAGACAGACTTTCGCAACCAATTCCACTCACTAAATCAAGATAAGTACTCACTGTATGCAAATTTCCATGAAAATATCTTAAACCGCGTGGACGTGTATAGGGCACAACATACAGACAGACAGACACCAGACGAGAAAAAGGCGGATTCGGCATCAGAAGGGTCCAAAACGGATAGAAAACTTGAAATGGGTCGAAAATATTGAATGTACAAACAAACACTCCATTCTTATATATATATATATATATATATATATATATATATATATATATATATATATATATATACTATCTTTTCTTTCGTTTCTGAGGATGAACCTTCAATGGATGTTTATATCTGGATATCCTAGTTTCAAGAGTTATCGAGTAACTGTTAATCAGTGAACTAGATATTTGCATTTGAGAAATGAGATACTAGTTTGAATAACCTGAAAAAGTGATAACGAACTTCTAAATGTTTGAAGTTTATTCAAAGGCTAGGGCAAAGTTCAATGATTGCTCGTAAAAACGAATGAAAGCGAAAGTTTTGTGGTGGGAGATAATAGTACGATCAATGGCTTTTTCAAGAAGCCTGAAGAGTAATGTGTATTAGTATTTATTAGATAGTGTTGCCAATTGACCTAATTTTACACACACAATACATTCTATGTCCTTTAAAACGCTAAGAAAATATAATTCATTACGCATTATCCAATTAGAAATGAATGTAGTAGCAGTTTCCTCAATTGTCTTATGATAACATTTAATAAATTCTTTGCAAATTCCTTACTTTAAAACCCTCTTATAAGCATCAATAGCCCGTTGAGTTGATCCAGTACGACGTTAATAAAATATTTACCTACTTATAAAGAAATTAGCAAATTATCTCGTCAAAATATTGGGGCTGCGGTAGCCCAATTGGCAGAGTAATGGGTTAGCAACCGGAGGGTTCCGAGTTCTAAGCTTGGCCCAGCCAAAGACCGCCGTGTTCACAGGGGATGGTACAGGTTAAATCTGCCATGGCCTCAAAAGTCCTCACGTTAGCGTAGTGTGGATGTTTGAAGAGTAGAGTGCCGGTTCATGTGTTACCTTGTCATCTGACCGTAATTCAAAAACACGAGGCGTTGTCATTGAATTCAATCAACAAATTCGTGCTTCATTACTAACATAAAATATTTTTTTACTGGAACCCATGGTGTCTAATCTCTTGTTACAAAACAACGGTCATCATTAAAAAATCTAACAAGATTCAAGAAGCCTCCATTAGAGAAGACATTTTTAGAATTGTAAAATAAATCTCTTAAGAAGACGTAATGCTACTGTTAACAAAAAGTACCCGAAACGCTGTCACGAATCAAAATATTTCAATTTATTGGTCAAACTTTATTACATCTTCTTCAAAGTAATCTCCTCCGACTTAAATACACTTCTGACAACGTTTTTTCTAACCCTCAAAACATGTTTCAAAGTCGTTTTTGTAAAACCCCATCAGTGTTCGTATCGAATTTTCTTTTATTACATCAATACAATCAAAACGGTGACCGCGAAGTGGGAGTTTCACCCCTGGAAATAGGAAAAAGTCACACGGTGCCATATCAGGTGAATGGAGCCGTATTTGTTGACAGTCGTAACAGTCGTCTGTAAAAGTTTTTTACATTTCAAATGTGTTTGTATTACAAATTCCCTTGCGGAAACAAAATTTAATACATGTTCTTTACTCAAATACATTCGACATTTTGGAAAATCTACGAAGTTAAAATTCTTCTGTTATTAAAAACAAATTTATTTTCAGACGATAAAATTAAATAAATCTCTGATTGTTTCCACATGTTTATATAAGTCGTAAAAATATTTGATAAAAGTTTGCAGACGATATCTACTATATATTTTTCTTTTAAAGAAAGTATTCTGGATACTTTTTGATTACAGTAGTATATAAGGTTACTCAATGATCATTATTCTATCAATATTTATTTTCAACCTTTTTCTTGATTCCGTCTCTACTAGTATAGAAAATTCAAAGAAAATGGCAGAAATGAGGTTTTTTTCTTTGACAGTTGTCATAGAAAATGTAATACAGGGATGTTTATTCTTTCGATATTTCCAGTCTTTCTTGAAAACATGTTCAAAATTCTCAGTATATTCAGTTCTAAACTCGAAATATTGATCTTTTTGGAAGTATTTGTTTTCAAAAAACATGTATATCTTAAATTCCCTTGCTTTAAAAGTCACTCCGAGAATGTTTTATTTATGCTGTTCTGAAATCTGAGGATTTGGTGACATCAAAATATAACCTGGTAGCTCTTTTTAGCTTCGGATAATGCTTAAAATTTGTGACGATAGGTGAAAAAAAAAAGGCAAACTCGAATTGAAATAAAATCAGAACTAAATTTGGCTGTTTGAAGATTTAAATGTTTTGTTGCATGAAATATTTACATAAAATATTTACTGGGATCATAATATCGTTTATGATTCAATGTTTCGAAAATGTTTGTATTTTTTTATAAAAATAACTGCATTTTTTAATTTTATTTTATGGCGTTTCAGCTTGCATATGCTTAGCTTTCAAATTTAATATGTCTAATTTGGGTTTCTAAACTGATTCACTATCTAAAGTGGTAGTGGGATGTCTAACGTCTCAACTCCACTGAATCATTTAAGGTTAGGTCCTTTACCTCCCTCGTGGTTTAGACGAGATATCTCGTCCATTAAGATCTGGCCATTTATGGTAATGACGAGAAACCATCAGATATTCGATATATGTGAATATCTGATGGGCAATATCTATCTCGAATCGGTACTCATCAAGATACTGCCAACTTTTCGATGACGAAGAAATAAAGATCTGGTCCATTTTAGTCGAATGACAAGATATATCGTTCGTTAAGATCTTATCAGTTTTGATAGTATAGAGACACCTCTTCGATACAAACACTATGAGTGCAAAATTTTTTTAAGCTACATCCCGAAAGCATATTACAAATTTCCGATTTTTATGAATTTCCACTGATTTACTTTCCAAGTGGTTTCGACGAGGTATCTCGTCCATTGAGATCTAACCAAGAGGGTTTTTTACCTTAGCAGCAGAAGATTTCCAAACAGTGTAGTAAAATTTCCTCCACAGGACACATAATGATTAACCACATCTACTGTCAACTCTGGGAAAGATCTTGTTAGTCAAAAAGGTCAAAACTGGTTAGGAAGTCATGCAGAGAAGATTGCAGGTTGTAGAATCGATGCATACGTGTGAGCCTTCTCCGAAGGTTAATATTTAGGTACATTAAGGCTTGGTAGATAGTCAATTAACATCGCAACTGGCTATTAGTGACAGTCTGGGGTTAGTAACGATGCAAGGATCCGAGGACAATACCAAGTAGTTTTGAACCACGGTCAGATGACGAGGTCATACTTGAGCTGGCCTTCCGTTCTCCAAACTTCCACACCACGCCAGGGTATTGATATTCGAGGCCAGTAAAGGTTGAACATGCACCAGCTCCCGTGTTCTCGACGGTCTTCGAAGGGACCCTGTTTCGAACTCTCAACCCTCCTGTTGCTAATTCCTTCCAACTTGACTACCATGGCCCATCTGAAAGGTAGGAAAAGGGCACGTTTGAATGTTTGTGTTTGTAGTGTTGTAATTTTTTGATTTCTCCTTAAAATTTTTGTGACACGTCACTATTTGTTTATGCTGGGAATCGACTTAAAACAACAATTGGAATAGAATAGCAACAAAAAAAAAATGCTTCGATGGCTATTTAATCTCGCTTCATGAGAACTGCAATCTATCATTGCCACTGCGTTTTTCCGCCTGATACTCTTGCTATTCCTCCCAATACTCTGTAAAACTTTCGCGGATCGGTATTGAGGATTATAGGGGCATGGAAAATGGTTCATTGTCATGCAACGCATCTCAAACCACGTGTTTCTGTAAGAAAAATCCTGCCTGAAAGGCGAAAGGTGAGAAGCTGATAGAATATCAAATGACTAGGCACACGACAGAAGGCAGGAAAGGAAGAAAAAGCACCCCTTTCCTGTTCCCAAATACTGCAGTTATGCTCCTGTTCCTTCCCTGCCTCTTTTCTTTTCTCCATTTTTCCTTTCAACAATCTAAGTCTTTGATTCTAAAATGGTGTAAGTCGAACCAACAAAAGGCCATCAGGACTGGACTCAGGGTGCGGAATCATCTGTTTGATGTAGGTCTAGTTAGACTTTGAAAATAAGGGACACCAAGCCCTAGGGGACGTTCACTCTCATGGTGGTTGTCTCGAAGAGAGGTGACTTGTCATCATAAAAACTGATCATATCTTGATGGACGAGATTTTTCGTTATTAGAAAAACTGACCTGATCTTGATCTCATCATCACGAGAAAACGGCAATATTTTCATTCGGAATTCAATCGGTAGGTAAGTTTTTTAATTAGCGTCGCACTGGAGCAGACAATGGGTTATTGACGGAATTCAATCGGCATAATCGATGACGAAATATCTTGTCATTAGCAAAATTGGTCAGATCTTCTCGGATTTCGTCACTGTAAAAAAATCGACAGTATATTGATGATGAGATATGTCGTCATTCACAAATTTGATCAGATCTTGATGACGAGATATGTCGTCACTAGTGAAATTGTTCGGGATTAACGGCCGGAGGTTAGCATTGTTTACCTCAGATTCCGAGCTGTTGCTAGGGCGTTACAGCGTGTTTTGACTCATGGACTTGGTATAGGTGTTATGCTATGCCTTAAGGAATAAGTAACAACGGCGACATAACAAAAATTTTTCCCGATAACATACCCATTTATATCTGAACAAATATTGATGTATATATTTTCATAAATTCTCCAAGTGCCACTGATGGCAAGCTTTGTTCGCTGTCACACAGGGTCAACCAATTCGTCTATCTGATATTATACATATGTCTTCAATCGGGTCATCTACATGCCTCCCAGTAGCATCGCACAGATCAAGGGTCCTTCAAAGCAATGCACGAGTTTATAAGTTTCGTCTATCAGCTTTATGTTTTTAATCAGGCCACTCGTCCACGTGCCTCCCAATAGCGTCATCTTGGGTCCTTGAGTGCACTACACGATTTCATAAGTTTCGAGTCCTCAAAGTTAACCGCGTTGAACAAAACACATGTAGGACATCACATAAGAAGAAATACGAAATCAGAAAATCATATCCTGTCGGGTAAATGATTTTAAGAGAGAGGCTTGGTAAATTCAATGTCCTTGACTTCAAGTTTTTGTAGTTCAGTTGTTGCTATATTTATTCATCGACTAGACATAATTGCATTCAAGCCTTTATTTTGCTTAGGACAGGATTCTTCTCTGTGACTCTTGACATCATATGAACAGCGAACACCTCAACAAGTGTCCAGCACTTAATGGTCTCAATTGCGCTGTTTAGAAGTATTGGTAGGCCATATTGCGGCTCCCTTGAGAAGATAAATTTTATAGCCCTAAATTCAGAAGGGACACTAGCAACCTGCGAGCTGTATAGGTGACACTGTTTAGATTCCTCTCTGGGTGTATTTAACTCTTCTGTGTCATTAAAAGTGTCTTTGTAAGTGCATGTCCTTTAATTGACGTTATCTGTCTTGTATTCGGCGCAGCTTGGCCATAAAACCCAGTTAACTAGAGACGGATAAGATTTAACAAGAGCAGATTGGACTTGAGGAAGTCCATTACTGAAGAGGTGGTAAACTAGTCAGAGGAAAGTGTTACCATACGCAAAATCGTGTACGGCAAACCGCTACGAGGAATGATTTGTTTGATTCGTAATCACTGCTTTAGCTTTGGGTTCGTTTGGATTTTATGGTGCAAGTGACATATTTGGCCAAACTGCGCCAAACAAAAAACAGACGTCAAATAATCGCTGTCGCTTTTAACACCAAACGATATACTCGGCTCCAGAAACAACATTAAAAATTACAGTGGAGAGAACAAATTGTTTATGTTTAATCTGTCCCTTTGTTTCATTGATACACTCTTTCAAAACCATGCACTTAACCCTCCTGGCGGTTTATCTTATCGCCAAAAATTGCCCTGTAGAGATCAGCCTTTATTGCAAAAACCTGTTCCAAACTATCCCCAGTTCTGAGAAAAAGACAGTTTGTTTATCTATTTGGATCTTCATTCCCCTTAGAGTAATGTGGCAGTTTTGTCTCAATGAGGTATCTCGTCCTTAGAAAAATTGACCTGATCTTGAACGAGATATGTCGTCGAAACACTTGGTGGGTTAAGTACCAACTCACCAAAGTCGGATTAAAAAGGTTGATGGCTTAAAATGCTAATCACTTGATATTCGTTAGTAAATGTGTCATTAGTAGACGGTGAAACTCCGTGAAAGTCCAGGAACAAGAACCCTCCGGTTGCAATAAAACACCCCATGACGTCGAGAGGAAAACCTCGTTTCTTTCTTTCCGAACTTTCTCTTTCTTATCCCCATTCTTTCTTCTCACGATTACTAGACATTGTCTTGTGTTTGAAGCAGCGTGGCCAAACAGCTCTTGCGCAATGAAACCCCAGGCCAACCAAAAAACCAAACCAATTACCAAATCGCAAGAGTCGAAGTATAAAGGTTAATGGCCTTTAAATGCTAATCACCTGGCATTCGTTAATAGATAAATCTCCTGTCAGCAGACGGAGAACCTTCGCAAAGCTCCAGGAACCAGAATTCTCCGGTTGCAATAAAACACAGCGACTTACGCCAGTCGAGAGCGGAAATCCCGTTTCTTTCTCTCCGAACTACCCGCACGAATAACCCCGGAGAACAATTTTTTTTGTTTCTGTTGATGTTTCTAGGTGTAGGTAAGGGAAAGGGGTTCGAGGCTTTCATGTGACAGGTTCCACTCCCCCCCGTAAAAATTCTCCGATGATTCAGAATAAATTGGCAACGATACACAAAGCGGGGCCCACGCGAAGGGAGTCCGGGAAAGTTTCTCCGGTGCCTAGCGCGGAATCAGAAAAGAGTGAATCTTTGAGAAATCGTTTCATATCTCCAGAGGTGCTTTTCTTTTCTGTCACATTCTCTGTGGTACATGTCAGGAAAAGTTGCGACAGAAAGATTTAAAGGGATTTTTACTGCTGGAATTTTTTTTTCGTTCTGGGAGCGTTTAACGAAACATATTAACGCGCGCGAACATACATTTATATACGTCAGCGGATTTCATTGGATTTATTTCCCTTATTGTAACTCGAAAGTGTGCTATTTTAGAAAGGGATATCTTCCAGTTACAAAAACAGAAATTCTATTTAGATAGATATCGACTCTTATAAAATTGCTTTTGATATTTTTTGCCTTAAAATGTTCAATTTAAATCGCAAGACTAACATCTTATTTCTTTCGGTTTATCAAAAATTATAAAGCTGTGGTTTGTGTAGCTTCTTCGTATATATACACGTGTGTTTTTCAATACTACCAATTCTTGTACGAAGTATTTTTTAAAACCTTTTATTTCCTTTATTGTAACACGGAAGCGTGCTATTTTAGCAAGGGAAAACTTCCGTAGTTTCATAGCAAGAAATGTATTTATATTTCTTTATCTTAAACTCGACTTTTACAAATTGCTTTTTATGTGTAAAATGTTCAATTCAAATCGCAATCTGTTTTTTTTTCTGTATTTCAAAAATCTTAATGATATGGCTTGCAGCTTCTTAGGCATACGCATGTGTTTTTCAAAACAACATATTCTTAAAATAAGGTATTTTTTTAAACCATTTATTTCCCTTATTGTAACACGGAAGCTTGCTATTTTAGAAAGCGTGCTATTTTAGCAAGGGAAAACTTCCGTAGTTTCATAGCAAGAAATTTATTTATATTTCTTTATCTTAAACTCGACTTTTACAAATTGCTTTTTATGTGTAAAATGTTCAATTCAAATCGCAATCTGTTTTTTTTCTGTATTTCAAAAATCTTAATGATATGGCTTGCAGCTTCTTAGGCATACGCATGTGTTTTTCAAAACCACATATTCTTAAAATAAGGTATTTTTTTAAACCATTTATTTCCCTTATTGTAACACGGAAGCTTGCTATTTTAGAAAGCGATATCCTCAGCTTTTTCAATAATAAGAAATTTATATTTTGAGCTTTTACTCGGCTTTTATAAAATGCTTTCAATATTTTTTTGGTATGAAATGCTCAATTAAATCGCTATCCTAAAATCTGTTTTCTTTCAGCTTTTCAAGAATTAAAAATGCGGTGTGTAGTTTCTTCAGTATGCATTTGTTTTTCAATTCCACCTATTCTTAAAAAATGAAGTATTTTTAAGAGAACTTTTCGACCTAAAATAAGATATTTTTGTATTAAATGTTCAATTTAAATCGTAATTCTAAAATCAACTGTCTGATTGATTTTTTCAATTTTTGAAAAACTATAAAATATGGTTTTTAGTTTCTTAGGAACACACGTGTGTTTTTCAACACCACCTATTCGTAAAATAAAAAGTATTTTCTAAAAGAATTTTTGAACATAAAATAAGATATTTTTGTGCAAAAAGTTCGCTTTAAATCGCATACCTTTTAATCATCTGATTTCTTTCAGTTTTTCAAAAACTAAAAATGTGGTCTGGAATTTCAGAGATACACATACGTTTTTCAATACCACTTATTCGAAAAATAAAATAATTAAATTATAAATTATTTTTATTTCAGCAGATATTTGGATTTTTAATCAATTCTGTGAACACTGAATTTACAAATATATTTTGCAACTTGGTATCAACTTTAAATACGCTGTATGGATGGTTTGAAAATGTATTTTGACTTCTATAAATACGTACACACAAATCGCATGAAGTATATCGTATCCATAATACTCTGTTTAGTGTTTAGGTAGGTAATACATGTATAGCTTTTTGTCCATTTTTAAATCACAGGTACATCGATTAGACATTTAAAACTATAAACTTATGTTTACTGCTTATTTTGTATATGCACTAATAAATATGTATTATATTTATTCCTATCGTCGGCTTAGAGCAGACATATTTTTGGAAAATGTTTGACTTTTTTAGAAAAGGCATTTTTTGGCATTATATATGATAATTTTTATATATTATTTCAGAAATAAATTTTCTATCTTATTGTATTCGGTTTGAAAGAAAATATTCCTCAATTAAAATTTTTGTATTAATTTTATTTTTGACCTATAAATCTATAGTTATTCTTTAATCGTCTGTGATGTAATATTTGACTTTTTGACAGTTAGTTTCTGCTCGAAGCCGACAATATAGGTATTTATTTTGGAAGTGTAATTTAGATAACTATATATATTCTTAATCTAGTTAATAATAATGTTTAATATCGATGGGAAGCTCTTAAGGGAGTTATTGATGGACTTAGCAACAGTTTATTGATACCATCAAATTCCATAGGTAAAAAACCAGGGCTTATAGCTCACAGAATTCCACGCGTTGTTAACCTCACAAAAAATTTTCAAATTAAATAGGAGAACTAAGCGGAATAATGATAAAAAAAATCGTTTTTCCATACACAAACAGCATAAGGTACGATATTTTAATTAACGTCGCACTGCAAACGAAATAATATACAATACTTCCTTCTACGCAACAGTCAGAGCAGTAAAGTAACGTCACAAATTCATGTTATGGACCTGATGAGGAAAAAGATGTTTTTCCGATTGTACAAATTAGATCTAAGATTTATTTAAGTTTACATTATGTAAGTACATTCACAATTGAGTTTGCAAATGTCAACTCTACAGCGGTTAGATAACTTCCATGAGGCCACAACGTGGAGAATGTAAAATTCACTCGGGTTTCCTCTCTATCATGTCCCTCTAATCTTTGCCATTAAATAATACTCCTGTCGTGTTTGTTGAGAATTATTGAATTGTATTTCAGGTATGAAGTTTCAATGAAATAAAATTGTTTATGTTTATAGGTAAAAGGCATTGGGGTATTAAAAACTGTATTACACAATTTTACAGTGCTTAGTGTGTATTACATCAATTAAAACGACTCGAGCACTCTTACGTATCGGCGGAATTTGCTATCAAGCTAATGGAGGTGGCAGTAGTGTTTCTTTGGCAGAACATGTTACATCCCGGCAAGAAAAGTGATACAACTCAAAATTGCAGAATTTGAGAAACATCAACTTAAAGGATACTTTAAAACTTATATTGAAAGAGTATAAGCTTCTTTTGAATTTTCGGTAAGTATTTATGGTGGTAACTTATATTATATTCTATTGAATAGCAATATAACACGCTGGGGCACATCATACATATTTTTTAATGACAAAGCATTAACATTTTTATTTTTTGACGTGTCACTTTTCTTGCTGGGGTGCGATGTGTCCTGTACTTGTTCTCGTCATCTGACCGTGGTTCAAAATTACGTGGTGTCATCCTTTTTTGTTTGATCCCGGACCCTCGCCAATATCCCTTTATGCTGCTCCAGTGCGACGTTAATTAAAATACATACCTATCTGTACTTATTCTAAACGTGTGGTCAGTTGGCTAGTTTTTTGAAGACGGTTTCAGCACTTCGCCAATAAACTTTAAAAAGTAAATTCCAAATTCACATACGAAAATTGATTGGTCAAAGCCAACTAGAATAAAAGGCGATAAACTACGGTACGACGAGATTATTAGCAAAATTGGTCCGATCTTGATGGACTAGATATCGTGTCGAAATCACTTGGAGGGTAAAGAATTGTTTGACGCCTACATTGTATTAGACCTACCGGGTACATTTCTAAGGTAGTGCACTTATTTTCGAAACTAATGCTATAAACTATTTAAAAGATAGCGCATTTGTAAAACTTGAACACGTTTGCGAGTTGTAAGTGACGGAGATTTCAGTCATGTAACTTACCCTGGTGTATATTTTTCTTTTATGGCAGTAAAACTTTTCTTGTTTGCGTATGTCCATCGACCTGACGGTGCCCGGTAACCCAGTTGGAAGCGCAAAGGATTAGCAACCGGAGGGGTGCGAGTTCGAAACTAGGTACCGCCAATGAGTATCGTGTACACGGGAGCTTGTGCATGTTAAATCAGTCGTGGCCTAAAAATGTCTTCAGGTTAGAATGGGCGTTTGGAGAGTGGAGTTCCGGCTCAGGCGTTGCCTCGTTATCTGACCGTGGTTCAAAATTACGAGGCGATGTATTCGACCTTTCCGTTCTAGATTAATCCCGGACTGTCACCAATAGCTCGCTGTTGCTTCAGTACGATGTAAATTAACTTCTTATCTACATACCTTTCCCCTTGGGTTTCCCATTAGTAAACACAGGATACCCAAGCGATCTCTCTATAATTCCATCTCACTAGTCTGTTCCTCAAATCGCTCTTTTTTCCCCTTTCACGACATTTTTCACATGAAGTCTGTCCTGCGTTTGACGCTGCGTTAGCCAAATATGGCCTTGTGCCATCAAAACCAGACAACGCACATTTTTTTGGGCTGCAGCATACATTACTGATTTTATAAATTCTTCAGTCAGACTACATTGTTAGTCTAATAAGCTATTTTATCACTGTGCAGAAGCTCGGTGAGAAGAGTAAAGGATTAGCAACCGGAGGGTCGGGAGTTTCAATCAAACCAAAGACCGTCGTATATAAAAGGGCTGGTGCACGTTAAATATGTCGTGACCTCAAATGTCGTCATGTTGGCGTGGTGCGGACATTTGGAGAGTGGGGTGCCAGCTCATGTGTTGCCTCGTCATCTAACCATGGTTCAAAATTATGTGGTGTCCTTGCATTTTCCCCTTCGGGATTGATCCCGGATCATCGCCAATAACCCGTTGTGTTGCTTCAGTGTGATGTTAATTGAAAAATATCCCTACCAGTGCAAGAAAGAAAGCCTTACACCACTCTGCATCAACACCCCTCTTAGACATTTGCAATTCAAACACTCACTTTAAAATCATCGCGATTCCCTTTACCCGTTTCTCTAGAAACTACACGATGCTGCCGTCCCACTGGTGAGGGAATACAAACTAGGAGTACTGATACATTGTTAGCAGTTTATAAGCGAAGAGTTTTCTGAATTCGGGATTTAATAAAGGAAAAAGATTCACTGGAAGAAGAAAATTAACTTCACGGGATCAGTGCTCAACATTGTTCTTTACATATTCTTAAAATAAATCGAAAAATAGTTATTAGATTGCGAATAATTCTGATCTGCAAGATCAAAAAAGTCATTTTCTCTGTAGCTGGTTGGAGAGAAGAGAAGTTGAGTTGGGAATTTGCCTTATTTTATACGTGCTAACAGTTAAATGGTAAGGAACATTCAGAAGTATCATAAATTCAAGGTAAGTAGGTCGGTATATTTAACTAACGTCTCACTGGAGCAACACAATAGGCTACTGGCGACGGTCCTTGATCAACCCCCGGTTGGAAGAGTAACGGATTAGCAACCGGATGGTTGTGAGTTCGAATACAACCAAACACCGTCGTGTACAAAAGGGACAGGTGCACGTTAAATCTGTCGTGACCTCAAATGTCCTCACGGTGGCGTGGTGTGGAAGTTTTGAGAATGGGGTGCCAGCTCAGGCGTTGCCTCTTCATTTGACCGTGGTTAAAAATTATTAGGATCTTCCCTTGGAGGATTGATCCCGGACCGTCGTCAATAGCTCGTTGTGTTGCTCCAGTACGACGTTAATTAAAATACCCAACTAGCTACCGACACTTTTTTGTTATACGAGGGTTAATTCCGCCAGAAATGTTCAATTATACCACAAAATACCGTAAACGTTCAATTTTAAGTAGTTTCGATTCCTTGCTAGCATTTAAATCATATCAATTTCTTTTCACAAATTTTTCAGGCATGTTCTTGAAATTCTTATTAACTCATTCAAAAGTGGTAAAATGTCTGTGTGTCTCTCATTTACTTTAAATAGTTCCAGCTAGATATTAAATATCCAAGATATATTGAGGCTACTGAGAGGTATGTGTTATTTTATTTTATATTTTGATGTCTAGAAGAGCTCTAAATGGGCGATGAGACATAAGGGGTTCCATGTTTTTGCTGCGTGCAAATACATTCATAGACGTGATAGATATCCAGTACCTTACTAAAGTTATTTTCATATTTTTTTATCATGGTGCCCTTCAAGTAATTAAAGTGGATTTCGCAGACAAAATCAATTAACCCTCCTGATGATTCGTTCGTTCTCACTTCAAAAACTGCTCTGTAGTTACCAGTCTCTTGTGCAAAACCAGTTCCAAACTGCCACCAGTTAAGACAAGGGACAAATTTGTTTTTCAGACTTGGATCTTCATACTCCCTTGAGTAATAAGGCAGTTTTGCCTCTATGAGATATCTCGTCCTTATCAAAATTGCCTAGGTCTTGGACAATATATCTCGTCCATTTTTTTGTGACGAGGACGTTTTACGTTCCCCTATGCTGACCACTTTTCAACCTACTCTGGTGTAAAGGCTTTGTTGACTTTTATCGGCAACTGAGACAGATCTCCCAGAGGAAGGGCCTTTCTCTAAATATTTCTATTAATGTGGACAACGTGTGGAGACCTAATCGCGTGGACGAGCTCTCTCGTCCACGCCATTTTAATGGAATAGGTCACTTACTGACAACTTGGCGGGAGATGTGGGTTAGACAAGCGATGACGGCAAAATGAGCGAACAAAAGTCGGCACGAGCGACCACGAGGTGCCGAAGGGCAGAGGGGAGCGGTGATTGTCAAGCAAATCCGAAAGGGAACGAAATAGGGGAGCATTTTCATCCCAAATTTCGTCTCGGAGAAATGTTCCCTAAAAGTTGTGATTCTTTGATCTTTACCAACTCCAAGTGAAAAACAAACTTGGAGTTGCAAATTCGCCAAATCGCCACCCCGACACGAGATCTTGACGATAAAATTAGTGCCGTTTCTCGGAATAGCTTCGATTTTTGGAGGGGGAAAAGTTTGCAACTCTGGTGTAAACGCGGCTTAAAGTCACATCCTGAAAATACTTCAAATTTTTTATTTTTATGAATTTCCACCCCCTTTGCATCGATTAACCCTCCAAAGAATTTCAACGAGATATCTCGTCTATCAAGATACGAGGAACTGTGCTAATGACGTGATAAAGCGTCAACAAGATGCCGATATTTTGAGGATGACGACATCAAAATCTGGTCAATTTGTTTTCTAATGACGAAATACCTCGTCCTTCAAGTTTTGGCGATGTTTCTTCTGATGATGAGATATCTCATCCTTCCAGATATGCTCAGTTTTGCTAATGACAAGATACCTTGTCGGGGCTACCACCAAGATAGTTAAAAATATTATTCTAGAAATGTGAAAATTTCAAGGAAATATGTCATACCTATACACACTTTTTACGCTAACTCCGAAAGCAAATTCAAAAAAAGATTTTCCGCTTCACCTTAATATTTAGAATTGAGTAAATATATAAACTCAGAAATTCTTTGGAGTGCAGGAAAGTTGTAAGCTTGATTGCTCTTATATTAAATTCCTCCGACGGGAGGTAAAGTATATTTATTCTTGCAAACTGTAAGGTTATGGAAATGTGTTCCTTTAGCGTTAGTAGGAAACACTTTTCTACAACAAATCAGCAGCTTGGATGTAAATAGACATCTTTAACAGCATGGCTTTTAAATTTTTATAGTTTTCTTTTCAGATTACGTTTATAATTGAAAATGCTCACACAAATAAATAGACCTTAGCAGTTATCAAATAATTAAACTACATTTTCAGTGGGAAATTACAGAATTCCTTAACATAAAAAAAAGTTTTAAATATGTAGTAAAATAATTATTATTACTGGAATGGATGAAATTAATTCAAAGCGCAAGAGTTGCATTTTAGTTGTACTCACAGAGTTAAAATTGTAGTGAGATGAAGTTTTAGAAATCAATTAAAATTACTTAAAAGTTTATTTTTCATACAGGGTTGAGCTTAGGACAACACAATAAGCCAGATTTTTCAGGTTGGTGGGTTTTGGGGGATTTTATAGCACAAGGGTAATCTTGGCCATGCTGCACCAGACGCAAGTAAGACACACATACAATGTAAGTTTTAACTCAGAAGAGAGAAATACACCCAGTTCCAAACCTCCAGTTACGGCAAGGGACAAATTTGTTTTTCGGACTTGGATCTTCACTCCTTGGAGTAATACCGTCCACACTCAGTAATACCGTCCACACTCAGTAATACCGTCAATACTGTCAATACTCAGGGAAGAATGCACCTGACAGGAATTGAACTTGCTCAGTCTTCAACTCGAAATAGCTAGCGCAGTGGGTGTATCCGCTGAGCCACGATAACCCCTAGATTTTTATGGAGAAATTTTCAAGTTTTAAAATATTCCAAAATTATAATCATTTATTTTCTGCTCGAAGCTCCGTAGTAGCCAAGTTGGAAGAGCAACGGATTATTAACCGGAGGGTTGCAAGTTTGAAACTCGATCCAGCCAAAGACTGTCCTGTTCAAAGGGGCTGTGGTGCACGTTAAACCTGTCGTGGCATCAAATGATCTCATATTGGAGTGGTATGGTAGTTTGGAGAGATGTCAGCTCAGGTGTTGACCTCGTTATCTGACCGAGGGTACAAAATTACATGCTCGGATTTTTCCTTTGGGATTGATCGCCGTCGCCAATTGCCCGTTGTGTTGCGCCAGTGCGACGTTAATTACTTCCTCCTGCTATTCATAAGGTCATGTTATCGTAAACTTTCAAATATTAAACGCTCATTACAGCAATCATAAATTCTTTGTGACCCTCTCGAGTGTTTTGGTTTTAATTATTTTCAGTCTAAGGATACTATAAGTCTAGGATTTCAACGATTTTGCATCTTTTTCTGATAATACATACTTTATTTTAGACCGTAGAAATGTTTCATTAAATAACAAAGCTAATTCATCACTTTTTTAAGGGAACTGTCATGCAATTTATATGCTTTTCACACAAAATGGTATTTATTCAGATTTTTAGGTTCTTTTAAGGCCTTTTTTGTTACTTTATAAGCCTCGTTTTTGCATATTTTGGTGTTTTCCAAGAAAGGGGCTTTTTGGTATGAATTTTCACGAAGCGCTCCTTTTCTCATCTGTCAGGAAAATAGTTCAGTTGAAATTTCTGGATACTGAACAAAGTAATGTAGTTTCTTTAGTGTTTCTAAAATATTTTGAAAGAGTTAGGGAGGGGGAGACTCCTTTACAATGTGTAAAGCTTAGTTGGCGTATCATTCAGATCAGAATATCATTCTTATTTGAAAATCTACGCATGTTTTCTTTGTTTTGTAATTATAGACTGTTAAAAAAATCTTAAGTGTGTCATAGCACCATCATCAGTACATAAATATATTTAATTTTCATATTAACATTACTAGTGGTTGTCTCAACAAGAATGTCTCGTCATTAACAAAACTGACCAGATCTTGATTGACGATATAGTTCGTCATTAGGAACATTGACCACATCTGGATTGACGAGATAGCTGGTCATTCGAAAAAATTGACCAGATCTTGATTGACAAGATTGCTGGACATTAGAAAGCACCCCATCACAAATACATAAATCTATTCAATTTTTCATAGTAACATTCCTAGTGGTTGTCTCCACAAGAATGTCTCGTCATTAACAAAACTGACCAGATCTCGATTGACGATATAGCTCGTCATTAGAAAAATATGACCAGACCTTGATCTAGTCATATATTGATGGCAATATCTTGATGACGAGAAATCATTGATGATTAGCAAAATTGGTAGATCTTGATGAACGATATATCTTGAGACCACTTGGAGGGTTAATAAAGTTCAAACTTTCAAATTGGCACCATAATTGTCAGAAAATGTAACTAGTGTACATCCATTTTTTTTTTACTTCTTTATAAAATGGATATACTTACGTCATATTAACAAAAGAGGGTAGTTGGAAAATCTAATTAAAGTCACACTGGAGCAACACAACGGGCTATTGACGACTTCCTGGGATCAATCCAAAAGGAAAAAGACTCCAGAACAACACCACTCAATTTTTGAACCATGGTCAGATTACAAAAGCCAAATAAAGATAGCTTTTTTGTTTGGTTTAAGAACTAACAAGTTAATTTATAAATATTTTGTTGTGAGGCGATGCTTAGATTCTTTTGGCGATGCTTTTGTTGTTTAATGAACCTCTTTTTATAAATATTTTGACAAAAAGCTCTTGTTAGGTCATTTGAGCTATTTTTCAGGAATTGTGAGGCTTTTTTTGAGTCATAAATGGATTTTATTTGGCATTTATAGGAATTTTTAGGCCAGCAAAATTTTGGTCCAGTGCAATGTTACTTGAATTATTACAACATGATCTCTTTAAACATTTCAAACAACGTGTCAAAAGTTAATGTCATGAAATTGCATTGAGTTTATTTTAGTGTTATACAATTTATGATTTGGTGGCTATTTAGTACTTTGATTATAATAGATATCACATACACAGAGAGAGATCGTTGTATGAAGACTGAATAATCACAACTTTTCTCTCTATCGCTGATTATGCATTCAACAAGATAGTAATAGATGGATAAAATAACCACAATCCTTTCCTTCGTCCTGATTATGCATTCAACAAGTTTTAGTACTTTATTGAGCCATAACAATGCCTATTACAGTATTGGATACGTTGTTGTTCTAAAAAACAACTTGTTTATGATGCCTCGTAATACGACTGATCTCTGGTATGGCTGTATAACAATTTACTATGTAGTGAATGTGCTGGAAGTGCTTAAGTACTTTATTTGCGGACCGTGTATTACCACACCGACTGCATTGCAATAGAGCACACACTTGGGAAATCAAGGGGATTGAGTTAGGTTCTTATACCAAGAGCTAGTGATATTTCCATTAAACTCTGCAGTAAGTTCGTGGGAAGTAATTGGCCGTCCTGATTCGTAGAACATCAATTCTGGACATCTTTCGCTTTACGTGAAAACACAAAACAAAATCATTAGTGTTCATTATCCCATAAAAGAAAGCGTTCTCAGTGCCAGAGAAAATTTATATATATGCGAGACTTTCAGTACAAGCAAATATACAGTCGGAGAAATCAAAATACTTTCGGTTAAGAAATAACTTAATTTATCATCATTTTGACGAAGTTTTGTGCAAATGTTTAACCGTCCTGGTGGTTCAAGCGCATCTGGTTATAAAAAACTGACCAGATTTTAATGGACCAGATATCAAGTCACTAGAAAAACTGACCGGACCTTTTTTTGACCATCTTCAAAATTTCAATAATATCCTTTGATGACGAATCACGGAATTAGAAAAACTGACCAGACCTTTATCTCAACATCTTTGAAAATTCGGTAATATCCTTTGGCGCGATATATGGTCATTAACAAATTTGGTCGTATTGTGATGGCCAAGATACTTCGTCAAAACCACTTGGAGGACAAATGAGAGGGATTTTGAGTGGAACATACCAGAATGAAAGCGAATACTTTACTACCCGTACCCAAATGCTCTCGCATCATAGATGTAAGGGTTATCTTGAATTGTAGCTTATCGCCATTTTGGAGACATTTGGCGTTTAATCTAATTGGTGTTGATCAATCGATTATCATATCTTCTGTGTCAGGGCAAAAGGAATTAATACAAAACGGCTACTTCTTGGAATCTTAAGTTTAATTTTCCAACCACAAATATTCAGGCAGAAAAAAAAACGCGCCATTAATGCCATAGGATAGTAATTTAGCATTAATGCATAGGATATAATTCATTTTGGATTGATTTTAAGCACATTATTGTGTCATCCGGAAAGTTCTGCGGTTATTTTCTCACGAATACCAACGAAGCAGTACAGAAACATCAGAAAATATTATTGAATCACATACGCACCATTTTGTTTTATGACTTTTTGCCAGCAGCTGGAAAATTGTTTCTTTTTTTAAATCCTTAGGCTTATTTGTAAAGAAGTTATCGAAGGGCTGTTTTAACAGTATCCAAAGAATTGAACAGGAATTTTGAAGTGATCTGAAGAGGTGAAAATCTATGGGGCAAGGTCTAGTGAATGGGGGGGGGGGTTGACACAAAACATCTCAGCTATACTCAATAAGTCTTTGTCTGACATTCAGCGAAATGTGGGGCCGCGCATTGTCATGCTGGAAGACAACACCTCAACGATTGGTCAGTTCAGGCCACTTTGCTTCGATTTCTGCTTTTCATACTGCCATTTGGAAACATTATTTTTCCGTATTTATTGTCTGATTTTGTGGCAACAATTCATAATGAACTATTCCTTTTTAGTCCCACCATACACAAATCATTACTTTAGGGATGCAGCCCCCCTCTCGATGTTACTTGGGGAGGTTCATTTGGCTTACCCCATGATCTTTTTCTTGTAACATTATTGTATAGTATACACTTCTCGTCTCCAGTAATGAGCGTTTCAAAAAAGGAGCTTCTTCATTTCGCTTCAGCAATGAATCACATGCAGAAATTCGAGGAAGAATATTCTGTGTTAAAGTATGGGGTACAAAGCGGCTTACATACACAATCTTCTTCAGATGATCATAAAACTGTACTTTTTGGAATAGTTAGTCTATGTAATAGTTCCTGAGCTGTGTAACGTGAATTTTCAGTGATAGCATCTTTTAATAGGTCCTCGTTTACAGAGGATGGTGCCAAGAGCGGGCATCATCTTCGAGGTTGAAATTTCCTGGCCTAAATTTATCAAACCACCTTCGAACTGTGTCATCAGAAACAGCACTTTGTCCATATATAGCACACATTTTACGAGCTGTCTGATTAGCCTTTTTTCTTAAAATAAAAGAGCATAATATGACAGAAATTAACTATCTGGTTCTCTATTCTTTACACTGCAGTGAAACAAATATTATGACACAACAAAAGCTAGAATTATGCAGTGAAAGCAGAAAAGACCGAATTTACAGCGGTAATAATCTAATTGGTATATTTTTTTAGTTAACGTTGTAGTAGTGCAACACAACGGGCTATTGATGACGGTCCGGGATCAATCCCTTCAGGGAAGGATCCGAGGACAACACCTCGTAATTTTGAACCACGGTCAGATGACGAGGCAAAACCTGAGCTGGCACCCCACTCTCCTAACTTCCACACCAACCCAATGTGAGGACTTTCGACCACGACAGATTTAAGGTGCACTAGCCGCCTCTACACCATACGCTTACAAACTTCCATGCCCGGACCCGGATTCGAACCAGGAACCTTCCTATCTAGAGGCTAACACCTTAACCAATATGCCGGTTGGTCGGCTCCTTAACAGCGGAAGCAAAGTAATAATAACAAAGCGCGTTTCGATTTGAAAAAAATCGCAGAACTTTCCTATAACCCAATATATTATTCCTCACGTTGGGTTGGTGTGGAAGTTTGGACAGTGGGGTGCCAGCTCAGGTGTTGCTTCGTCATCTGACCGTGGTTCAAAATTACGAGGTGTTGTCCTCGGATCTTTCCCTTAAGGGACTGATTCCGGACCGTCGTCAATAGCCCGTTGTGTTGCTCTAGTACGACGTTAACTAAAATTACCATTACCATTACCATTCGATTTGAAAAAAATCGCAGAACTTTAATATAACCCAATATATTATTCCTCACGTTGGGTTGGTGTGGAAGTTTGGACAGTGGGGTGCCAGCTCAGGTGTTGCTTCGTCATCTGACCGTGGTTCAAAATTACAAGGTGTTGTCTTCGGATCTTTCCCTTAAGGGACTGATACCAAACCGTTGTCAATAGCCCGTTGTGTTGTTCTAGTAGGATGTTAACTAAAAATTACCAATCACCCGGAACATCGCCAATAGTCCGTTATGTTTCTCCAGTGCGACGGTATTTTATTACATGCAACAGCCTACCTATTTGAATTAAACTTTTTGAATAAAATAAAACTCATTCGACAAAAATACAAATGATGCGATATCAAAATACAATACAAATTTTGACAAGCTGTAGAGTCCTTATTCCAAAATGTAAATGGCCGACCAACCGGTATAATGGTTAAGGTGTTAGCCTTTAGATCGGAAGGTTCCTGGTTCGAATCCGGGTCCGGGCATGGATGTTTGTAAACGTATGGTGTAGAGGCGGCTGGTGCACCTTAAATCTGTCGTGACCGAAAGTCCTCACGTTGGGTTGGCGTGGAAGTTTGGAGAGTGGGGTGCCAGCTCAGGTGTTGCTTCGTCATCTGACCGTGGTTCAAAATTACGAGGTGTTGTCCTCGGATCTTTCCCTTAAGGGACTGATCCCGGACCGTCGTCAATAGCCCGTTGTGTTGCTCTAGTACGACGTTAACTAAAAATTACCAATTACCAAAATGTAATGGAATAGTTAAATCTTGCATCCTATTTGTTGAACCTCAGCTGTGCGGAAAATATCTTCTTTCCTCATCTACTTGCGCCATCATTTCACTGGTCTGACTATTGCATAAGAGTATCCTTTTTCTTTAACCCTTCTTTGCACAGTGGTGGAAATTTCCATCATATATATATATATAACATTGCATGCCCAAAAATTATATAAAAGAACTAGTTCACTTTAAGTTGATCGTGTCTAGATACCTTTTTAATGTCCATTGCATAAAAAAAAAACATAGCTGTCAAAAATAAGCAAGTGTCACTATCAGTAAAACGAGCTTGAAGTTGTCATTCCGCTGTTTGTTGTAGTTGCAATAAACGTATGATTTCATTTTTAATTTTGTTTTATTATATTTCAGTTTCTATTGTGCTAAAAAAGTGAAAATGATTGGAAGAAAGGTTTGTAACATGTGTTTCTGTTATTTTTAGAGCAATTTCTGAAAAAGTTTGCGTTTAATTTAAAAAATACCACATGATACCATCATATTGTTTTTTGCTAAATTTATACTATAAATATATACTAAGATTTTTTTAACCATTTTTCCTTTAATTTTGAACATGAATTATATCACCTTGATTTATTTCACCAATAAAGAAAAAATCATGCAAAGAAGGGTTAAGTCTACGAAAATGATCTATTTTTACGATCATTACGCGTATCTCCCTATTTATAGGCCGACCAACCGGTATAGTGGTTAAGGTGTTAGTATCTGGATCGGAAGGTTCCTGGTTCGAATCCGGGTCCGGGCATGGATGTTTGTAAGCGCATGGTGTAGAGGCGGCTGCTCTACACCTCACGTTGGGTTGGCGTGGAAGTTTGGAGAGTGGGGTGCCAGCTCAGGTGTTACTTCGTCATCTGACCGTGGTTCAAAATTACGAGGCGTTGCCCTCGGATCTTTTCCTTAAGGGACTGATCCCGGACCATCGTCAATAGCCCGTTCTGTTGCTCTAGTACGACGTTAACTAAAACCACCATTTACCATTTACCGAGATCAACCCTTGAAGTGGCAAAACGTTCTCAAAAAAAAATTCTCTAATCTTCCACATAACACAAAGTGAGGACATTTGAGGCCCCGACCAATTTAACGTGCACCAGCCCCTAGGTACACGACGGTGTTTTGCTGTGTCGACTTTCGACCTAGCTACTCGCATTTGTAATTTATTACTAAAAGCCTCTCATGTGTGACATATTAAACTAACAGTCAAGAACATGCCGAGTTAAGCCGCAAGTTAGTAAAAATATCACCAAAACTCCAGCGTCCTCTATATTTAGCTTTAGGAAAGAAATCCTCACAGAGCTACCGGTTACATATTAAGTTCGGGCTTCCATTCATGGACCTCCTATCTGAAAATATTTTCATATCAGAACCTACTGGCTCTCTTTAAGTCGGTGGTGTCTCGGAAGAGAGGCAAGCAAATAGCCTAAAACCTTCACTTTTGGTTCGTAGGCTCAAAACTGTCAGACGTGTCATCCTGAGTAAAGGCGTCCTCCACTTGCGGTATTGCTGGAGTTCCGTTGGGGTTTTTTATTCACTTCGATCGCAGTACTTCAAAGACATATTTGTCGTCTTTTTCACTCGGGAAGAACCCGTCACTCAATTTATTCACCTGCGTTTTATTTGAAGGTGTTTCCAAAGCGTTTGTCGTATTCCGCTACCAATCAATCAGGGATCATTTATGCCATTCGAATACCAGGAATCGAAACGCAGTCTAGACAGTCGCGTATCACTTTTACTTTCGGAAAGGCATGATGAATCGACAGTTTTGACATGCGGTTTGTTAAATCGAGATACATTGTGCGTACAAATAACGTTTGGTTTGTGTGAATTTATATCATTGAAATATTTTTTTAGCTAAAACCGGGCCTATTGAGATGGGTTCGGGCGTCACAAACCCGAAGAACCCAAGCTATCTTTTCTCCCTTTCGTTTTTACCCTCTGTTATCCTTCTGATTTTTGCTTTTTTTTCATCCCTCATTGTGTTGTTTGTCTTGCGATTGGCACATCTTGGCCAAACATGGCTCCCCTTGCGGCATTAAACCCGAAACCAACCAATCTTTCAACTTAACTAACCTTTCATTTTTACCTTTGCCTACCTTTCTGATTTTATCCAACCCGAGGAGTCCTACTGATATTTCCTTTCACCATGGGATTTACTATTTTCAGAAAACACTGGGGTCACGTTCTGGGAATACACAAGCGATCTGTTGCTGCTTTCATCGCACTATACTCTATTCCTCAATCCTTCTTCTCTCTTTCATGACATCAGCTTGGTCAAATATTGCCTTTGTGCCATATGACCTCAAAGCAACCAACCAATCGGCTTTGTGTTTTCTCTTCCTCTCTAATTGGATGATGCTATGGCACAGAGGGTTTTCCACTACACTAACAATGTATGAGTTGTAGGAGGCAAAGGTTCGGTTCTTCCCAGGGTGTATTTCTCTCTTCTGCCTCAATAAAACTTTCAGTGTGTGTGTGTTTCCATAACCTGGCGTTGTGTCTAAGTTGTATTTGGCGCCCTAATGTAAAATATGACCCCTTATGCCATAAAATCCAATCTACAGACATTAAGGCACGCCAGTTTCATTATTGCGGCTCACCTGTTGAAAATTGCTGATAAATTCTGACCGAAGGATTATTAACGTATTCGGAGTTTAAAAATTTATTTATAACTGCTTCGATATATTTTAATATGAAATTTCCAACACATGGGCAGGGTAAAACCTTTAAAAGATCTAGATCGTCTATTTTTTTTCGATATTTTTTGTGTATTTGGAAACAGTAATGTAGTTTATGGATGATTTTGTACATAAAAGAAACTTAATAGATCTTGTATCTTGTCATCATCAAAAAATAGGCAATATCCTGATGCCGAGTTACCTCATCATTAAAATTTGTCAGATCTTGATTTTGTCATAATCGAAAAATAGTCAATATCCTGATGATGAGGTACCTCATTATTAGCAAAATTAATCAGATATTGATCTTTTCATCATCGAAAAATCGATAATATCCTGATGATGAGGTTCCTCTTTATTAGCAAAATTGATCAGATTTTGATCTTGTCATCATCGAAAAATCGGTAATATCCTGATGACGAGGTACCTCATCATTAGCAAAATTGGTATGTTTTTTGGCGAAATATCTCGTTGATAGCACTTAGATTGTTGAGAATATCGTAACCTACCCTGGGTGTATTTCTCACTTCAGTAACAGTAAAACTTTCCTTGTGTTCCTTGTGTTATGCATGTTCATTACTTGACGTTGTTTGTCTTGTGGATGGCAGATCTTGGCAAAATATGACTCTTGTGTCATAAAACCCCAACCAACCCTTAAAAATACTTTATCCATCAAATGGATAATTGAATAAACCATGGTATGCACTGCTTGTTTACAAACCAAATCGATGCGTTTCCCAGAGTTTAAACATTTCGTCGTGAATCTCTAACGAACCGAAACCTATTCACTTTCTTCGGAACTATTGTTCTGTCTTATCTTTTGACGCCAGACAAACCGTCCTGTCTCCGCACAGCGATATTTTATTGTTTGTTAAATTAAATCGCTACCTTGTTCGGAATCGAATATCTACCTCCTGACTCCCAGCGAAAACAAAATGTCAACACAATTCCCCAAAATAAATTACCCCGTATTGAATGTAACCGGGCTAATGATCTCCCGAAACAAAATGATACCAATTTTATCATGGTGGTCGATGAATAAGCGAACAAAAAATTGAAATAAGAAGAAACTACGCCGTGTACCTTCAGGATATTTGCAAGTGTAATTGTATCTTTTCCTTCTGTTTCTTTCGAACATCTTCCGAAAATCAATGTAGTCTCTTTCAGGAGATTCTTTGCTATGTTGGAATATCGAGACTCCTTTGAATGCCGTTCTGGACAAAGGAAGTTAATAAATAACTTCCTTGAAATAGCTGAAGGCCAATAGTTTTTCGGATGACAAAGGGAAAACACCTACGGGAGGACATGCGCGCGTTCTTTTCTTTTCTTTTCCCGATTTTCTTTACACTTTCATTAAATTTGCATTACTTGTGCAGTCATTCTCGATTTCATTACTGCTCTTTACTTATTAATACAACCCCAATTGAAAGGATATGAATGAGAAAAGACTGTTGAATGGTTGCAATTCTAATTTTTTAACAAATAATTACAAATTCCGGACAAATTACCGATATTATAATTGCTAATAATGAACAATTTATCAGTAATATAGGTACGATGTATATGTGAGCAAGCTACTGTTAATATAATAATCGAAACAAATTATCGATAATGAACAATTTATCAGTAATATAAATAATTACCAATTCTCAACAAGCTACTAATAATATAATTACCAAAACCACACAAATTAAACAAAATATATCAATTAAGTAGTTGAATTTAAGTCGTACTGAGGTACCACAATGAACTATATTCGAGGGTCCGGGATTAATCCCGAAGAGAAAGATCCGAAGTCAACGCAACGTAATTTTGAACCACGTTGAGATGTCGAGGTCAACACATGAGCTGAAACATCTCTCCAAACTTCCACGCTACGACAACACTTGAGACCGCCTCCCGTGTATACGACGGTCTATGGTTGGACCTAGTTTCGAACAAGCAACTCTTCCGTTGCCATTCCGTTACTCTTCCAACTAGTCTGTCGCGGCCCGAGAACCACGGTCAAATGACGAGATCAACACCTGAGCTGGTACCTCTCTTTTCAAATTTCTACACCACGCCAGCGCTAGGACTTGGAGCCACGGTAGACTTAACTTAAACCTGCCCCCACGTACAACACCATGATCTCAGTGTCCCTTCAAGCCAACTTAATTCACTATTATGAGATTGTCTCAAGTCTCAAAGGCTAATAGATTTGGCGTAATTTATTCGTCAAGTGAGATGAGTAACAGCAGCAGTGGTAATTGAAGATCTTTGCTGGTCGTATGTAATAGAAAGTGATATAATAATGCCAGAAAAGGTCTATAATAACACCAACAAATACTTACCATAGCAGACGTAACATTTGCTTAATGAAAATTCCACATATTCCCCTCAGTGACATAAAAAAAATTGCTTTTTTTTCCCCTCCAGGGACAAATTAATTGTATTAACTTTTTGTATTACAACTGGGAACTCAGAAAAGAGGGTATTTGGACTGAAAACATTCGAGTTCCAGAGAGTCCCGAGGCAAATTACCATAAAATGTATTTCTCTTGGTAGAATGTGGCAGAATAGCTGAGGATAAAATGTTGCTGAGAACATGTCTACCAATTGCTATTATACACATATATATAAATAATAAAAGAGGTGTTTGTGTGTATGTATACGTATATTTGCAGTGTCCTTACGAATCTATGGGTAATGGTAATGGTAATTTTAGTTAACGTCGTACTAGAGCAACACAACGGGCTATTGACGACGGTCCGGGATCAGTCCCTTAAGGAAAAGATCCGAGGACTACGAATCTATGGGAGATTGGAATCAACGAGGTATTGGCAACTGTTCGGTATCGATCGGAAGACAACACCACGTAATTTTGAACTACAGTCAAATGAAGAGATAACACTTTAGCTGTCATCCTACTCTCCAAACTTCCACACCACGCCAACGTGAGCACATTTGACCACGACAGATTTAACTTACAGCATCCTCCTTTGTACACAATGGATTCGAATTCACAACCCCTCCGATTAGTAATACGTTGCTCTTTCGACCAGGCTATAGCGGCCCAACCATCGAGTGTTTTCACGTTGCCGTGGTCTGGAAGTTATTAGTGAGATGCTGAAAGAACCATCTGGTTCAAAATTGCGAGTAGTTAACAATTATATGCATTGTATTGTCTAAGCGTAAAAGAAACGGCGAATGGAGTTGACTTATAATGTTGTGCAAAGCTAAGCATAAGAACTTCTCCCTTTTTATCGATCGAGAACGTGGTTCGAAACTACGAGGTGTTGTCCTAGCATCTTTCCTTTCGGGATTATCCCAGATCATCGCCGATAGCCCGTTCTATAACTTCAGTGTGGCATAGATTGAGCTAACTACCTATTAACGTGCTTGTTGAAGGCGGCGCAGATTCGATTATTGCAGCTTCCTTGGGTGTATATTTCTTTCTTCTAACATCAGATAAAAGCTTTCCTTATGTGTGATCAGTTAAAAAACGTTAAAAATATTACTTGGCCAGATATGACCACTGCACCAGCTAACAATCACTAATTATAAGCCTTTCACCCGAAACCATATGTGGATCAGTAGATTTACACACTGCGCTGGAAACCTACATGTTATAGGCGGAGACTTAACAAAAAGTCATTGCTTGGCTAGATCTTCCCCCTTTGCGGTATAAAAAACAAGCAACCTATCCCTAATAATCCTTAGTGATAACCCTTTTTATCTTTAAACAAGTGTGTGGCTCTGTGGGTTTGGCCACTGCGCTTGAAACCTGCAAGCTATAGGCGGCCTTAGTTAGATTCTTGTAACTCTACCCAGGGTGAATAAGTCTCTTATGACTGAGAAAATAATTTTCTTGTGTCTGTGTACGGTCCATTTACGCAACGTATGAAATAATTACTTGGCACAGTTTGGCCAGGTCTGCCCTATATATATATATGTGCCATAAAAAAACATATTCCTAAAAATCCCTAATTCCTTGGCTCAGTTGGTGTGCCCACTGCGTTAGAAACCTACGAGCTATAGGGAGCTTGAGATTAGATTATTATCACTACCCTGGTGTATTTCTCTCTTTTGAATTAGTACAAACTTTCCTTGTGTCGGTGTATCCATTTACTTAATGGAAAAATCATTGGCCAGAGATTTGCTCCATAAAAAAACCCAACATATCCCAAATTATAACTCCTTTCCCCTTAAACCCTATTTACTCAACTCAACTAGGCAATCCATTTTTAAAATAACCAAATGTTAACAACTAAATATGAGCGTTCCCGAATCTGATAATGATTTCCATGAGTTGGAAAAAATCCTATTCCCAGTAAATAAGCTGATTCACCAAAGGATTATTAAATTCCCAAATTGACGTCGCGAACGTTTTTGTGAAGTCTCAATGATAAAATAACTGCGCGTTATGAACAAAATAGATTCAGACTATTTGATTTCCTAGCTCTAGGGAGAGATTTTAAGCTTATGAGATTGTTCCCGGAAATCCGTTTTGGAAAAATTCTGAAAACTAGCTTACGGGGAATTTATGGGGACGTTTATTTCCAGAATAGTTTATCGTTATTGGTAGAGACCAGTAAACCCAGACATCCAAAAGATAAATATATTTATATTGCTTGACCAGGTATGTGATACTTAATATTTAATTTGCTGCATACTGTGAACAACTGCATTGTAGGTATCTTCTTTTTTCAAAAGAGTACGTGTATATTAGTTTTTAGAAAAATTCTTCGAAAAGAGTTACAACATCTGCTTAAAACCAGGAAACCCTCCCGTCACGAAATGTTAAAAATTTAGCGCTTGAGAATGAGGAATTAACTCCTCTGTTTCATGAAATGTTACGAAATTTATTATAAATGGCCGTCCAAAGGAATTATAATAAATTTTTAATCTAATGGCCATTCTTCCTCTGCTTAGCTCCATCGAAGTATTCGGCTAGAAGAAAATACAATATCAAGAGCTGTTTTTAGTTCCTGAATGTGTCGATTTGTCATTAAGTTGCAGTAGATCTGTGATTGACTTCTGTTTAAAATCAGGAAAACCTTACGTTCCCGAAATGTTTAAAATTTAGTGCTTGAGCATTAAGAATTCATTTCTTTGTTTCACAAAATGTTACACAATTTATAATAAATGACCACTCAAAAAAAATTTAGAATACATTTTTAATATAATGTCTAGTTCGCTCATCTGCGTAGATCCATCCAAGTATTCAGCTGGAAGGGAATACAATATCGAGAGTTTTCAATTTCCATAAGTGACAATTTTGTCAATAAGTGGCAGTATATAAGTGATTGACAATGAGACGAGTCAGAAACGCAACTGCAATACACATTAGAACACGGATCACGAGATATCACTGATCTGACAAAAAAGTGTTCCTAGACAAAGAAACTTTTTTCTTTCTATCAAGGGAAAAAAAGATTTTATTTGATATTGAATCAATTGATGTTCGTGGAACAGTTCGATCAAATCTTTTTAAGTGACATGTCGTGTAAATGCAGTTTTAACGAAACAAATATCGAGAAACCCTGTATTTAAGTTAATCTGATGCATATAACGGAAAATGATACTTATATTAAAAATTGATATTGATGCTTTTAAGGAGTTGTTTATTTCATGCACATCAGTGTTACAATTGCAGTTCTAGTTCATTAAATACACACATTTTTAGTAATGGGTATATTTTAGATCTGATTACTGAAAGCAGAAATCTGTATAAAAGCTGTTATTTCAAAAGTGGCACTTGTAGACTGGATTAAACTTGTTGAAAAAATCTGAACCAATGATTCCTAATGTAAACATTTTACTGACAAAAGTCACTGGACACCTGGAGTACTAACAAAACAGCATTTATTTTCGGGTCTGACTATAAATATATAGTTTTAATTTCAGAGTCCACATCCAATTGGGTAACTACAGAACTAACTATATACTAGTGAGTATAGACCGAAATTTTAGGAAGGAATGTCCTCCAAAAAATGTGCAAATGTTTTATGTCAAAATCTAAACACTGAAGTTGCAGTTACTTAATTATCCCTAAATATCGATATTTAAAATGTTAAAAACGTACCACGTAAAAAACGTAAAAACGGAGCACAAGTTCTAGGGGACTAAACCACTTTGGCTAGTCAATAATTTTATCAATTGGCTCCAGCCATCCAGTTGATGCTATTTAGTTATACCAGTATGTGTTACAGGGAAGAAACATACTTAATCCCTTGCATATATATATATATATATATATATATATATATATATATATATATATATATATATATATCAGTGACATTTTCTTCAGTAAACACGGTGGTTATGCTCCCGGGATACCCATGATTTCATCCTGCACCGTCGCCGATAGCCCGTTGTGTTGTTCCTGTGCGACGTTATTTAAACTCATGTCCATAAATTAAGAATAATTCAGAATCACACGGAAATCGAACCCTAAAGTAAAAATTTCACCTGTAGAATTATCGCACACATCTTCAAGAATAATATCCAAATTACTGGAAGCCATCAGATGACGCCGATAGTACGTCACAATGACGAGAGTGTAAGATAGGTGTATATAAGGAATGGTAGCAAAGAAGTAAAATTGTCCACAACCGAATAGTTATGGCACAGAAGACGCATGTCGATGATTTTTTACGTGGTAGTATTATCGGCCGCCTGGAATGTGGGCGTACTCAGACGGAAGTTTCAGTGGAACTTAGAATCGCCCAAAGTGTCATGTCTAGGCTTTGGTAACAATTTCAAAATGATGGAAATGTCAGTAGACGTTACAGTACAGGTCGCCACCGAGTCACAACGCCGAAGGACGACTGGCATTTGGCAGTAACTGCAAAAAGAAGCAGACGGAGCACAGCATCCGACCTTCCTCGTCAGCTATCTTCAGCCACGGGTACGACAGTTTCAAGACAAATCATTTACAGACGTTTGGAACATGTTGGTCTATATGCTCGCATGCCTGTCAGATGTCTTTCGCTCACGGCAACTCACTGTCCCCCGTCGTTAGCCTGGAGTAGAGAACATGCAATGTGGACATCGTCACAGTGGGCTTGTGTGATGTTTTTCGATGAGTCCAGGTTTAGCTTGCAGTGTGATTCACGGCGGACGTTCATATGGAGAACGCCAGGTACCCTCTACCACCAAAACAACATCATTGAACGACACCGTTACGGTGGTGCAGGAATGCTCGTTTGGGGCAGAATTATACTAGGATCTAGAACAGATCTACATGTTCAAATCGGAACCATGAGAAGCCAAATTTATCGGGACATCATTTTGGAACAACATGTACGTTTGTTTAGGGGTGACATGGGCGTAGAATTTGTGTTTATGGATGATAGCGCTCGTTCTCATCGTGTAAACATTGTAAACAAATGCCTTGAATCTAAGGATATCACCTGTATGAAATGGCCAGCATTATCACCTGACTTGAATCCGATAGAGCATGTGTGGGACATGCTTGGCCGACGAGTTGCAGCCCGTCAACCACCTCCTACATGTGTACCGGAACTTCGGAGAGCATAGCTTGCTGAGTGGAGTGATCTTCCCCAAGATCAGATCGATAATTTGATCCTCAGCATGCCTAGGTGTTGTACGGACTGTATTTCATCGTCTGGGAGACATACAATGTATTAACCATCATACCAACCATGTCATGTTACGTTTTTGTAAGGTCGATATTTTTTGTGATTGCTCCAGTGAGCAAAAATCGTTGTTTTTATGAATGGTATCATACATACACCATCTTTTTTGTTATTTATCTTTTGTTTAATAAATGGGCTTTATGAATAAGTCACGTTTGTTTTGTTTCTGAACCTCTATTTGCCGGAGCTGGCATTATCCTTAATTTATGGACATGAGTGTAAATACCTACCCGGGATACAAAGCGATTATTTTTCTGCTTTCAACCTACTAACCCGTTCCCCAGTTCCTCTTCGTTCCCCTTCTACGTAATTTCAGATTTTTCTAGATGATCAGATTATTCTAGTTGTGGGCCAACTCAGGTGTTGCCTCGTCATCTGATCGTGGTTCAAAATTACTGAGTGTTGTCCTCGGATCTTTCACTTGGGGATTGATCCCGGACCGCCGTCAATAGCCCGTTGTGTTTCTCTAGTACGACGTTAATAAAAAAAATTACAAATTCAGATTACTCTATCTACATAAGCTTTCATTTTAAATAAAGCTGAAAACATTCAGGGAAGTCTTAAACATAATTTCAAAAATTCAACCTGCATCCCAGTCTTCTGTAGACGCGAGTTATGAACTTCAGAAATAACTCGGGACGTTAACTACCTTCCCCTTCCCATCCATTCATTTTACTTGTAATTTAATGGGCGACATAATGCGTCAAGAGTGCCCATGTTCGACACCAAATTTCGTCCCGTCGCTCTGAAACGAAACTGCAATCAAATATTTCTCCCCTGGCAGTTCTATTACGGCAGTTATTAGTTAGCTATTTAATATGGAATTGAGACTTGGTTAAGTAGCCTAGAGACGTGCTAATATCTAGAAATGTGGCGATCGTTGTAAACATTTGATGTGACTTTCAGTATTTCCTCTTTAGAATCTCTGGAAAGGGGTACGAGGTGGCTATAGGGGGTCGGAGGACAAGCTTCAATGCCTTTTAACGTCAAATATTTCAGTGGAAATGTTGATGGAAAATGGTGGTGTCGTCTCTGGTAGTAGAAAGTTCCTGTTGCAATATCGTATTGTGACGGAAATGCATTTATTTTACTAACTCCAATGTTTACATTTATGCGGGTCATCATTTTCGATGCTTATCCTCCTCAGTTCAGAAGTATCACATTTCATATTTATCTTTCTGAATTTTTTCTTATTCATTACAAAGATTTGTGTAACTTCTAAAAATAAAATGTTGAATATAGTCCTTCAATTCTTAATTTTTGATTTTGTAGTAGATTAACCCCGAAGTATCATTTTGTGATACTTGCCCCACCCCACCCCATAACAAAAAAAATAAAACTGATTTTTTTTAAAACTTACAATGATGGAAATAGTAACTTGTAAACATTTCTGAGGAAAATCAGTTGTTATTTTTGTGTCGGGTCTGAGGAGGTTAAATAAACATACTCGAGCTCATTTTGCTGTAAATATTACGAATGTAGTTAATCTGGGGGACTTAAATACCTGTGTTCACGTCATTGTGGTGTGGAAGTTTGGAGAGGTGGATGTTCAGCTCAGGTGTTGCCAGGTCATATGATCTTTGTTTATAGCTACGTGGTGATGACCTCGCCTCTTTCCTTCAAGTTGGTTGGGTTTGGAAGTTTGGAGAGTGGGGTGCCAGCTCAGGTGTTGATTCGTCATCTGACCGTGGTTCAAAATTACGAGGTGTTGTCCTCGAATCTTTCCCTTAAGGGATTGATCCCGGATCGTCGTCAATAGCCCGTTGTGTTGCTCTAGTACGACGTAAACTAAAAAAAATTATAACGAATGACCTCCACACGCTTACAAACATCCATGCACTGACCCGTATTTGAACCAGGAACATTCCGATCTAGAGGCTAACACCTTAATTACCAGACCGGTTGGTCGGCTTCGGGTAATCGGTAATGGTAATGGTAACTTTAATTAACGTACTAGAGCAACACAACGGGCTATTGACGACGTCCGGGATCAATCCCTTAAAGGAAATTTGGTAATTTTTAGTTAACGTCGTACTAGAGCTACACAACGGGCTATTGACGACGGTCCGGGATCAGTCCCTTAAAGGAAAGATTCGAGGACAATACCACGTAATTTTGAACAGACCAGTCAAACAAAGCGCGCGAAGTTTTATTTAAGACTAACCACTGCGTGGCCAGCGGCGTTGCCCTTGACAGTTCTTTTCGTGGGGTCAGGTGTGATCACTGCTCGCTAACCCCCGGTGATTGCTACGAATTCCCATTTCGTTTGCATCGCAAACCAAATGGAAATTCACAGTCTATTGGATAACAGCCATCACGGCGTTGTCAAATGCAGCCAAATTCGAATTTCGAAGAGATCCAATTGGCGTGACGCCACAATCTCTTGGAAAATATTAATATTTTATTGAAAAATTATTTATTAAAGGAAAATTAAATGTATAAAGTATATATCTGGTGTAAAATTTTCAATCTGGTTCTAACGATCCCGATTTAATAAAAAAAGAACTAAACAATGCCAGTCAAAATATTTTTTATTTGTTTTGCTTTCCTTCGCTGTGGAATCGTTTCAGCGTAGGAAATGGTCATGGTAATTTTAGTTAACGTCGTACTAGAGCAACACCACGGTCTATTGACGACGGTCCGGGATCAATCCCTTAAGGGAAATATCCGAGGACAACACCTCGTAATTTTGAACCACGGTCAGATGACGAAGCAACACCCGAGTTCGTAGGAAATGGAATCTGTGATTTCTCGAATCTCGAATTAAACGAAGGTCATTCTTCGCAGCGGCGTTCGTATTGCAAAAAATATAAAAGTTACAATTTAAAATTGATTTATTTAAAGAAAATCCTATTTTTAGGGCCGACCAACCGGTATAGTGGTTAAGGTGTTAGCCTCTAGATCGGATGGTTCCTGGTTCGAATCCGGGCCCGGGCATGGATGTTTGTAAACGTATGGTGTAGAGGCGGCTGGTGCACCTTAAATCTGTCGTGGCCGAAAGTCCTCACGTTGGGTTGGCGTGGAAGTTTGGAGAGTGGGGTGCCAGCTCAGGTGTTGCTTCGTCATCTGACCGTGGTTCAAAATTACGAGGTGTTGTCCTCGGATCTTTACCTTAAGGGACTGATCCCGGACCGTCGTCAATAGCCCGTTGTGTTGCTCTAGTACGACGTTAACTAAAAATTACCATTACCATTACCTATTTTTAGGTATCGATCTAATGTGAAATTTTCCGCAGATTTCAAAACCGTTGAAATTTTTACTCGCTTTAACGATCTAGGATCTACATAACTCTAGCTGAAACTTTTTATTTTTGTTCTTCGGCTGAAAGCGTTCAAACGGAAACACGGAAAAAATAAATTTAGAATCTGCCATCTCTTTATGATGTTGCCATTCTGAGGAAAACAATAATAATTAAATTCATTTAAAAATGTTCTAGATTGAATTTTAAAATTCAGCGCGACCCCAAAATTGCAAAAAATCGGACTATCCTTGTGCCAAATCCCATTACTGTAAGTGCCATAGATTCGTCAGGACTTTGCGTGCAGAAAAAACAAACACTTCCTTTAATAATAGTAGACTCAAGAAACTCAGAGTATCATATTCAGCTCAAATAACATGGACACTTGATTAATCAGAGCTAGGATAGTCAAGGTTCTATTAAGGTGTGTAATGATTCTACCTGATGGTTGCGAGATCGGAGCTTAGACCTGGCTAAAGACCGTAGTGTTCGCTAATGGTGGCTGTGGCACGTTAAATAAGTCGCGGTCACAAAGTCCCCCATGTTCCCATACCAAATCAATACCTCTGGGGGTACCTGATCAGGGGGTTATCGGCCTCTGATTGGGATCTAAATTACGTTATGTGTGAAAGGGACCTTCCTGTAAAACGGATGTGTCATGTATGAAGAAGTCCAACCCTCCGGGGTAATGGCACCCCCAATTGGGCCATATATGGCTCGCACGACAACAACAACAATGATTCTACCTCTGTCAAAGTGTGCACACTCGTGCTCGAAGTTTTATTTAAAGCGAAAAGAATTAAGTATCAAATCTGGCTCGAATCACAAGGACATTCGATTAATCGGAAGTCGGATAATCAAAGTCCTACTGTATTTAGTTAGACATAATACTTGAAGTGTGCTCCCATTTCTATCCAATGAACGGATCGATCAGTTTGATAGGCATCCTTGCGGTTTTATTAGAAAATCGAAAGGAAAGGAGAAAAAGACACATTTAAAAGGTGAACCCTTAGGGAGTTAGGCAGTTTGTCTGTACTACCTTCCTCTTCAAGTGTCAATACATTGTCCAGAGAAACGATATTTATTCAAGTATTTCCCGTTCGGACTTTCACGTTGGGTTGGCGTGGAAGTTTGGAGAGTGGGGTGCCAGCTCAGGTGTTGCTTCGTCATCTGACCGTGGTTCAAAATTACGAGGTGTTGTCTTCGAATCTTTCCCTTAAGGGACTGATTCCGGACCGTCGTCAATAGCCCGTTGTGTTGCTCTAGTACGACGTTAACTAAAATTACCATTACCCGTTCGGACTTATAAGAATGAATTCAATATACTTGTCTGGCAGTATCAAAAAGTAATTTGCTGATCTTTTAAGTTTTTATTTATTTATTCTTTGTATTTTTACCAATTCCCTGCCAATTTGAACTTTATAAGAAATGATTTAGTCTTCATGGCACAAGGACGGAATTGTGAACCACTTGGCGTTACCCACTGAGATTGGGTTCAGGTTGTATCTCACATTCATACTAGGGATGCGACATCGATAGCAAAACATCGATGTTCAAAATTGAAACATCGATGTTCAAAATACATCGCCCCCAAACCATCGATGTTTTTAAAATTCAGTGGCATTTAAACTTGTTTCCCCATTTAGTAAAACTCGTTTAGCAACTAGTGATACGACATCAGCTCCAATACATCGATGTTTTTTTCTAAAACATCAATGTTTAGATAACATCGACATCGATGTCGCATCCCTACTTTTCAGACCCTTCACCCTTGGCCACTTTGGTCTAAAAGTATGTTCAATTTGCTGATTATGAAAATTATGCTACTTCGTTATTTTTTAAATTTTTATAACGGCACTTTTTTATTTAAAATTAAACATCGACAACGTAAAAACATCGACAAGTTTAAACATCGATGTTAAATACATCGATGTTTTAAAAAAAAACATCGATGTTTTGAAAACATCGACAACGATGTCGCATCCCTAATTCATACTATACATTCAAGGCCTTGTAAGTAATATTTGATATGCTAGTTATATATATCAATATCCTACACTACAAATTCGTATTTCATATTGATCAACGACTTGGACGTTCAAGATTTGTTTATTGTTGGGGGGAGGGCCGTGGAAAACCGCCTGGAAGAGTAGAGGGTCAGCAGCCGCAAGGTTGCGAGTTCGAAACTCGATCAAAGCCAAAAGCATCGTGTACGTAGGGGGTTGAAGCACGTTAAAACTGTCGTGGCCTCAGATGTGTCATGTTGGCGTGGTGTGGACGCTGGGTGTGACCTCAGTATCAGACCCAGTGATTCAAAATGACGAGCTGTTGTCCTCCGATCTTTCCCTTCATGATTGATCCAGAACGTAGCCAATAGCTTAATGTGTTGCTGGAGTGCGACGTTAATTCTGCTACTTACCGTTTGCCTTACATTTTCAATCTTGATAAATAATGATTTAGTTTAAAGCCCCCTAGGTAAGGAAATGTTAATTAACGTCGCACTAGAGCAACACTACGGGTTATTGATGACAGTCTGGGATCAATCCCCTAAGGGAAAGAACCGAGGACAGCACAACGTAATTTTGAACCATGGTCAAATTACGAGGCAACACCTGAGCTGGCACCCCATTCTCCAAGCTTCCACTCCAGCCCAATGTGAGGACTTTCGGCCACGACAGATTTAAGGTGCACCAGCCGCCTCTACACCATACGCTTACAAATATCCATGCACTGACCCGGATTTGAACTAGGAAGCTTAGATTTGAGGTATTTGTTTTAAATTAACGTCACACTGAAGCAGCACAATGGGCTATTGCTTGGATTTGAAGATTTTTATTTACGCTACTAATTTTTTTAGGTTAGTTAAACTTCAACTGAATTTAGATACTTAGAAGTTAAAGCCTTAAAAATGAAATTATCAATATCCAGTAATTGTGATATTATTCTTCCTCGATATGTTCTGAGCAATATCTTTCAGTCGGCGTCAAACAGTTCCCTTTCAATGAGAAGGAACAGCCAACAGACAAGCGTGAGGGTTCGCTTTGGACAGTTTCATTTGATTGATGACCAACACTCACAAAAGAACTGTGAAATGACCCACGCACATAGTGGATTTCCTTCCAATCGCTAAATGGTTGTTTCCATCCACGCGATTCTCTGCTTCCATCTGGGTCTTTATATAACTTAACCATCGAAAGATTCATCTGCAGATCATACTTTTGGAAAAGCAATTTGTTTGGTGAAAGACCTCGTGCTTTTATTCTACGGTTTTATAGATAGGCTGTGTCTTAAAATTAATATGGAAAACACAAGATTTCTTAGGCATAAAACTCGTATTTAAATATTTCATGGCTTTGCTGTCAAAGGCAGAATTTTTAATGGAACACGGAACCCACAAGATTTCTTTGATGTAAAGACTATTATATTAAGGGATTACAGGATTATAAAACGTTTTGCTTTACGATTTACTGTCAGAAAGCTTGTGTATCATGTTAAAAGAAACATGAATGGCAGGTCTTTATATAACTTAACCATCGAAAGATTCATCTGCAGATCATACTTTTGGAAAAATAATTTGTTTGGTAAAAGACCTCGTGTTTTTATTCTACGGTTTTATAGATAGGCTGTGTCTTAAAATGAATATGGAAAACACAAGATTTCTTTGGCCATAAAACTCGTATTTAAATATTTCACGGCTTTGCTGTCAAAGGTAGAATTTTTAATGGAAAACGGAACTCACAAGATTTCTTTGGAGTAAAGACTATTATATCAAGGGATTACAGGACTATAAAACTTTTTATTCTACGATTTACTTTCAGAAAGGTAAATCATGTTAAAAGAAACATGAAAGGCGCCAGAAGTACAGAAGACAAAACTTAAAGAACTTTCCGAAACGATGAATCGAATATATACTCTATTTTACCGGTACTAAAATTTAAGGAAAAAAATTGTATTTTCCAGAACTGAAACACTAAGTTTTTAACTTAAGCTTCTGAATTCTAATTTTTTAATTTCAAGACTCACTAAATTTTAAACGTTGCAGACCGCATTATAAGTCTACTGATAAGATAAAAAAGAAAATTTGGCCTTGATATTAATTGTTTTAACCCTCCAGCTGCTTTCGACGTGATATCTCTTCCATCATATGACCCATTTGCAAATGAAGAGATATTCAGTCATAAAGATCTGGTCAGTTTAAGTCATATATAACCAATTCTCAGATGACGAAATCAATCTGGTCAATTTTTTTAATGACAAGATATCTCGTCCATAAATATCTGGTCTGTTCTGTTAATGGCAAGAATCCTTGTTAAGACAACCACCAGGAGGGTTAAAGATCATACAAAGTTACATAAAATATCTTTAAAATAAATGCATTTTAACAGAAAGGGCATAAAATATGCTAAACTTTGCATCGAAGCTGACAGGGTAGTCTTGGAATAGACTAAAGAAAAACTACTTCACACTGAAAAAAATGCAGATGTATATAGCTTTAGAATAAATAAATCATTTGTCTTTTGAAACGGAAGGCGATGTACAAACATCCCTTGTGTGCCTTGAAACATATACAATGTCTAATTATGAAAGTATTTCGCGTCATAGATTATTTTTACAAAATTTACCTTTCAGAGATGGTTGGATACAAAGTAGTTTCTTGTTTATCCCAGGAGTTTTGCAGGATAAAAATAAAGAAAAGATTTAAACATCACATGAAGAACTGTACCAGTTAAATTAAAAGTTATTTTTACAACGAATCGAACGTCTAGTTTCTAAGGTTAACAATATGTGATATGGTATTCACCAAAACAAAATCTTATGTTCGCGTTCTTTTCAAAGTGAAAATAAATAATATTTTAAAAATAGAGAATGACTTTTAAAGGAGGGAGGGGGAGAATATCGAAGTGAATTCTAAGAAACTCTTCGAGCACACAATTCATTCTTAAAAATAATATTTGATTTTCTAGAAAGTTATTAATGTTTTTGAAAGTGTAAGGTTAATTGTTTGCGCTTCAACAGTGAAAATGGAACAAGAAAATGCAATTACTCTGAAATTAGCGAGTGATCCAACATGGACCAGAGATTTTGATTCGACTGAGTTAATAGGAAATTATTGTGTATACAAAGATGGGATGATTCAACATTAGTTTAAAAACTGAATCTCTATAGACGTTGGCTCATAAAAATCTTTAAAGCAATGAACAAATGTAACGTTAAATCACTTCAAAATGAAAATCTGTGTCCTGAAAGTAATATATTAAGGTAGATAGGTTTCTAATTAACGCGACACTGAATCAACACATGGGCTATTGGCGATGGTCCCCCCGGGATTAACCCCCGAAAGGAAAGATCCGAGGACAACTCGCAACCATCTGGTTGCTAATCCGTTACTTTTCCATGGTATGTTGGTAGGTATATTTATTGAACGTCCTACTAGAGCAACACAATGGGCTATTGGCGATGGTCTGGGATCAAACCGAATGGGATAGCCCGATGTGTGACTCTAGTACAGGGGTGGCCAACCCGTGGCGCATGCACCAAACTTGGCGCATTGGATGATTACAAGTGGCGCATTGCATCCTTGCACCAACTTATTCTTTTGAAAAGTTATATAAGTTGAAAACTTATATTGTCGTTTTGTAACGATATACAGATGTGAACAACCATTATCATCCATGGAATTTATTAAAAGGAAAACAAGGTAGCGAATGACTGATTCAAATTTATAGAATTCCCTGTAATAGACATTGTTTCACACAAATATAGTTAAATCATTTTAAAATGTTAATTATGTCGATAAACATACTTTGATTAAAAAAGTTATTAAGGATATGGCAGGACCATGAACGTAAGGTAGAAAAGGTGCTTGAGTTGTATGGAGCATCTGAACTAGCATGTGAAAAAAATTGACGCATGGTATGTAAAAGGTTAGTCACCTCTGCTCTAGTACTACGTCAATTAAAAATTACCAATTACTAAACCGAAGAGAAATAACTGAGGACAACACCAGTTACTACCGGTCTACCACTGCCTAGTTATATATTAAGAGGTTCACTGGTGGGGGTATTCAAGAAATGTTTTCATTCTTAAACCAAATGAAGGGATGCAAGATGGTTTGGATGAGAATAAAACTTGGAAAAACAAGCCACAAATTTGCTAATAGCTGTATGTGAATGTTAAATAACAAACTAAAAAGATAAAATTTAACCCTCCTGGTAGCTTAGTTGTCTTGACGATTTATGACGTCGTTAGAAGAAAACTGAGCAAATCTTGATGGACGAGCTATTTTGTCATTAAAAGGAAACTGACCAGATCTAGATCTCGTCATCATTAAAATATCTTGATGAGGATGTATCTCACCATTGACAAAATTGGTCAGATCTTAATGAACGAGATATCTCGTCAAAACCACCTGAAGAGTTAAAAAATATGTAAGCCACGTTTCTGGTGTTAAAAACAAAATTCCTCGGCTCTTCCATTATAAGATTAAATAGGACATTTTAACTGAAACTGTATAATGGGGTACATACATGAATTACCGTAGCACTGAAACAACGGGCAGTTTTTATGGGGACGGAGTGTTAAACTCATTGGGCCCCTTGATACCTGGACATTTATCATGTGGGGATAATTTGTGGAGTTGTGGCCGATCAACCAGTCTGGTGGTTAGGGTATTAGTCTCTAGATAGGAAGTCCCAGAAAACAATTGTATTTTCTCGGACAGTCTGTCCAGCGTGACTCTTTTGACCAACCTTCTCACTACTAACCCGAAGGCACAGAGAATACATTCCACCATTGAAGAGGAAGCTCCATCAATGTGTATTTATATGTCTTGGGTAAGAGGACATTCCAGTGTTGAAGGAAACGAAGCAGCAGATCATCTTGCAAGAAGCAAGGTAATATATACGTCGATCCGCCTGCATCCCCTCAATCTCCCGGTGTATGATCTAAAGAGATCCTTCAAGCTTGAATCAACTAACGCAGCTGGCAAGAGATATAGATAAACTCCATAAAACGTCGGAGAACATTCTGGTTTTTTTCCCAAATGTCTGCACAAAGCGCCTCATCTCCACCCCAGAATTCACACACTTTTACACGGGCCATGGCCCGTTCCTACAGCATCTATTTAGGATGAATATCCATTGTAGTAACCTCTGCATCCGTGGTATGGAAGCAGACCCAGACCACTACGTTACCACCTGGCCCTATCAAATCTCATCTACACATCAAGGAACCAGCACCTCAGTACTACGACGCCTGGCTGTTCATCCCTTGCTTCAAAGGAAAATAATAAAAATCGTACGATTTATGGCCTCCAGGGAGTTTGAACTTAAGCAAGCGGTTTAGGTTCACTTTTTGACCAGAACACTTTAATTGCCTCTATAACCTCATAGCAATTTTTTATTAGAGCAGCAATTCCCTGCGTGTGCATTTCTTAACTCAAAATTTCTGCTTTGCATCGCAAAATGTTTTTTCCTTTTCTCATTTGATCATCTTCACGTTATGGGAAATTTTGTTTACCGTAAACCCAATCGTAGGGTCAGTATCCCATGACGGAGTTAAGTCGGTTCATGGATGTTTCTAAGCGTATGGCGTAAAGGCCGGCTGGTACACCTTAAATTTGTCGTGGCCAAAAGTCCTTACGTTGGGTTGTTTGGAGAGTGGGGTGCCAGCTCGGGTATTGCCTCGTCATCTGACTGCGGTTCAAAATTACGTGGTGTTGTCCTCGGATGTTTACGGTCGTCAATAGCCCGCTGTGGTGCTCTAACACTACGTTAAGTAAAATTACCTATCATTACCTGTGGAGTTGGGTATTTGGTATTTTTAGTTAACGTCATACTGGAGCAACACAACGGGTTATTTTCGACGGTCGGGGGGCAATTTCAAATAGAAAGAACCGAGTGCAGCTCCACGTAATTTTGAACCACGCTTAGATGACGAGGCAACACCTGAGTTGGCACCCCACCTTCCAAACTTCCACACCACCCCAACGTGAGGATATTTGAGATCACGACAGATTTAACGTGCACCAGCCCTCTTTGTACGCGCCGGTCTATAGCTGGATTTGAACTCGCATACTTCCGGTTGCTAATCCGATGCTCTTCCAACCGGGGTTGCTGATTTCTTCACGTTTGATAGCTGAACTTTCAGTGAACGAAACGACAGCAGAAACTGCTCAATTCGAGTCCAGTATTTTTATACATGAGAAGCTAAAACGTTAAGATATCTTTTCAGATCTACTGTCATTCTTTAAACCTAAAAAGGGATGTACTTTTCCTGATAGACTTAAAGTTTTTTCGAAACTAAACTTTATGGAGGAACACTGGAATTGATTGCCATCTTTTTCAATCGCAGAATGAGCCTAGTGACCTCCATTCAAAAAAATTCCCTAGAGTAGTTGCCACTTTTTCTACTAAAGCCAGAACAGACCATATTGTAACTCAGCTATATTTGAACCTTTATCACCTGGCTCAATACAAGTTCCTTATTTGCCCTGAAGACAGGGCCGGCCAACCTGTCTGGTGGCTAAAGTGATAGCCTCTAGATCGGAAGGTTCCTGGTTCGAATCCGGGTCAGTGCATGAATGTTTGTAAGCGTATTGTGTAGAGGCGGCTGGTGCACCTTGAATCTGTCGTGGCCGAAAGTCCTCACGTTCGGTTGGTGTGGAAGTTTGGAGAGTGGAGGGCCAGGTCAAGTGTTGCCTCGTCATCTCTTCCCTGGATCAAAATGACGTGGTGTTGTCCACGGATTTTTTCCTTTAGGGGATTGATCCCGGACCATAGTGGTAATTTGGTAATTTGTAATTAACGTCGTACTAGTGCAACACAACGGGCTATTGACGACGGTCCGGGATCAATCCCCTAAGGGAAACATCCGAGGACAGCACCACGTAATTTTTAACCACACCGGACCGTAGTGAATAGCCCCTTGTGTTGCTGTCGTACGACGTTAATTAAAAATTACCTAATTATTACCTCGGAGATAGATAGGTATTTTAATTTAAGTCGTACTGGAGCAGCAAATCGGGGCATTGACGACGGTTCGGTAGTCATTCCCCAAGGGTAAGATTCGCGGACAAAACCACGTAATTTTGAACCACATTTGAACACATTCTCTTAAAGAAAATTCAGAACTCGTATCCAGTTCTTACTGGGGCCCGTGGTAGCCCGGTTGGAAGAGTAACGGATTAACAACCGGAGGGTTGCGAGTTCGAATCCAACTATAGACCGTCGTGTACAAAGGGGGCTGGTGCACGTTAAATCTGTCGTGGTCTCAAATGTCCTCACGATGGAGTGGCGTGGAAGCTTGGAGAGTGCGGTGACGACTCAGGGATGCCTCGTCATCTGATCGTGGTACAAAATTACTTGTTATCATCGTATCCTTCCCTACGGGTTTGATCCCGGACTGTCATCAATAGCGTGTTGTGTTGTTCTAGTGCGATGTTAATTAATATACCTTCCTTCCAAATTGAGTCAAAATAGACGAGCAACATGGTGCTTTGAAACAGAACGCTCCGAATTCAAGCAGTGTGGAAGGTGTTAAGACGAACATGTCTATTTCTTGGGGAAGCGGCTTTCCCAAATCTTTGTGAGTCAGTTTCTACTGGATTTGGATTGATTCACATTGACCAGTATTCTGTTGGTGAAGAGGTCAATTTTTTCTTGTTGATATTGTAGAAATGTTCAAGCAGAACACTATATTAGACTTTCTATAAGGTAATGGTAATTTTAGTTAACGTCGTACTAGAGCAACACAACGGGCTATTGACGACGGTCCGGGATCAGTCCCTTAAGGGAAAGATACGAGGACAACACCTCGTAATACTTTCTATAAGGATTGATCCCCACTATACTATTGTGTTGCTTCAGTCCGACGTTTATTCAACTACCTATCCAAAGGAAAATATTTTTTGTGTGGAAGACGATAAAACCAGGTGTTTTCTGGAAGACTTCCGGCAAATTAAGAAAATTATGCAGGTATGATTCTAACCATTAACCGTCATCTGCCCGCGGTTCAAAATTACGAGGTGTTGTCTTTGGATCTTTCCCTTAAGGGATTGATCTCGGACCGTCGTCAATAGCCCGTTGTGTTACTCTAGTACGAAGTTAATTAAAAAATTACCAATTACACCATTAAAATAGTATTTATCATGGTGTTACTTTTTTAGCCGACCAACCGGTCTAGTGGTCATTGTGCTGTCCTTTGTTAGGGACAATGATGGTCCACCCACTGGGTGCCCCTTCACAAGTGACCATCTCTTCTGGCCTTGTATAAGGCTAAAATGACCTCAACTCTGTACTTTGTATTGTATTGTATTTGTATTTGTCTTCGCAATTGTACTGCCTTGCCATTGGAAAAAAAAATGGTGTTACTTTAAACTAACTTTAACCACACTGAATACCAAAATTACACGACGCTACAGGTTTCCTGTACTAATCCTGTGCCCATCAAACAGAACGTTGTATCCTCTGATAAACAAGAGTGGGCATTAAGGGGAACAATCTAATGTCATCCCCCTGTTGTCGTCAAGCCTCGTCGATTGCAGTCAGAGTTCCTTAATCCTAACATCTATCTGTTTTTGTATTCCCTGGTGATCGTCTCTTATCCTCTCATTCGAACAGGGATATATTTAATCCTTTCTGGGATCTCCCAATAATTCATCATTCTCGGCTCGGCAACGTATCGACGTAGCGGATAACTAATGGTGGGCGATCGCAATGTTTGTTTGACTTGAGGTATTAGCGTGTGCGGATTTCTTTTCGTCTTATCTAGTTCATTGGCACCCTCAGATTGATGACCTAAGATTGACCGGCACGTAGAATTTTGAAAGTGACAGTTAAGTGGATCATGCTTTACTTCGAAACAGTTTTACAAAGCGCCAATTTTACATCTCAGGTCAGGGCCATTATTCCTTCTGTACAGCATGGGCAGCCAGGATATCAATCTGGAGGGGCTACATTTTTATTGCAAGTTATTTATTTGGGGAGTGATTTTAAAATTTTCAAGCTCTTTGAAGTAGTCTTAGAGTGTGTTACTCCTAAAGATCAGTTTTAAAGTGACTACTCCAAGACGAATAGAAGGGGAAAGGTGCCAACGTTTTTCTAATGACATTAAAATTTTTTAATTATTTTGTCCAATTCCAGTAAATAAAAAAATAGAGCACTTTTGTAAATGGTCTAAAAGCAGTGGATGAATGTTGACTACAAGGATAAAATATCCAAACACCAAAACATTTGGATGAATGTTGACTACAAGGATAAAATATCCAAACACCAAAACATGGTTTTAAAGAATCAATTAATGAATTAAGTAAATATATAGTTTGCTGTTTAAACGGTCTCAGAAAGATCCTACTACTCCCTTCGTAGTTTCGGCCCTGGTAGAACGACAAATCCAACCCAACAAGTCCTCATAAGCCGCTCACACATTTGGTTTCATTATTTTTGTTTTGCAATTCCACTAGCTGCCTTCTATGAACGAAGAAATCTTGTCAAAAATAGTAGTAATGGTAACGTTAGTACAATAAAGCAGTATTTCTTAGTCGACATGGCAGGTCGAGACCTACTTATTCCGAAGTTTTTGGAAAAATCGCAAAGAAAAATGAAATTATTTTAAATATGGAATAATAATTTTCACATAAATCATGTTAACAATAAACAAAAGTAAAACACTTGCTTCTTCTAGAAGTGGCATTTCCTGGTGTGGATTTTACCTTGGACCTCATGGTAAAAATTACCGTTCAGATTACATTTCTGGTTGCATTATGTTCCACGCTTAAGACATTGGCTATGACAGCCGTCGAACAATTGTACCTTTCAGATTACATTTCTGGTTGCATTATGTCCCACGCTTAAGACATTGGCTATGACAGCCGTCGAATAATTGAACCCTGAAGTATGATCTTAAAAACAAAGCAAAATTAAAGAGCAAAAACAATGAAATACAAATAAGAAAACTGGTGTGTTGATATTTTGGTAACGGTATATATATATATACTCACCAATCTCCACACCTCGACAGCATTTCAAACCCTGCAACAGGCACCAAACCGTTGGAGACCCAAACCCTTGTGTGTCTTTTGATGGGAGGTGATAATTGTAAAACGTAACCAATGTGCGTGTGTGTATGTAATAATTCCTAGAGTTCCGATCTCATTGGCACCCAATATTTTTATTTGATTGGTACCCGTCTCTTCATTTTGAAAGTAGGTAGGCATTTAATTAACATTGCAGTGGGGCAACACAACGTTTTATCGGGATCAACCCCTGAAGGATTCAAGCACAACACCACGTAATATTGAAACTCGGTCAGATGATGAATTAACACTTGAGCTTCCCTTTCTCCAAACTACCACACCACGCCAACGTTAGGACATTCGAAGCCCGACAGATTTAACTTGCACCAGCCTCTTTTGTACGCGACGGTCTTTTGTTGGATTGAACATTCTGAGGGATAGATATCCCAAACATGCCGATTTTTACAGATAATAAATGTAATAAACAAAATAAAGAGTTCCAAAAACAAGTATATGAAGCAACTGGGGTTTTACTTAAGCCAAGTCCTATGGGTCCGGACCCCTTACCCCTTCCCGAAACTCGAGGGTTAAATATTAACACTCAGAGTGTCACGATAGCTCCAAGTAGTGTATATACGGGGTGATTCTACGGTCATGGGACAAACTTGGAGGGGTGGTACAGCTTACTAAAACATACATTTTTCGTATAGAAGTGTATGGTTGGAAGTGAAGCATGGAGGACACGGAACACAAAAAATGAGACATGAGCAGAAAAAAATTGTTTATTTACAACATCCTTGCAAAGTGCTTTGCAGCAATGTTTGTTTACAATAAATGCTCAAAATTGCGACCACCAACAGTACTATATGCTTGGTAGCGTCGATATTGGCGAACAGATTCACAGATGCCAGGCATTTCGCGCACGCTTGCAGCCGCAATGGATAGTCGAGCAACGAGATCCTCAATTGAGTCAACTGGAGTTCCGTAAACAATGGTCTTCAGATGCCCCCATAAAAAGTAATCGATACTCGATAAATATGGCGATCGGGGTGGTCATCGGACTGGTCCACCACGCCCAATCATCTCCCCGCAAAACTGCCATCCATGTAATAACAGGCAATCACGGTGAAATGGGCTGGCGCACCATCATGCTGAAACCACATGTGATTACGAACGATAGTAGAGGAACATCTTACAGCAACTCTGGTAAAATCTCTTCCAGAAAAATACGATAATGTGAGACATTAACTCACATGTACACGACGTGCAACAGCTCTTATACTTGTGTGGGGTGTTTCATCCACAATGTTTAAGATGGTTTCTTCCATGTTTGGATGTCGTACAGTTCTTGATCCAGTTCTTCCGTCAGAGCTGGCGATGAATGAACCATTTCCACAAAGGTGCCGATGCAAATGCTCAAACAATTTGTAATTCGGCATACGCCTGTTCGGAAAACGTTCCTGATACAGCCGTAGCACTGCTCTGCCGTCATGGCCGACAGCACAGTTGCAAATGACGTTTTCTCACAGATGCATCAGATCACGGATGGCCAGTCAAACTACTGCCCTCTACCCACAGCATTGTCAGTCAATCACAGCTGCCGAGTTCGTATTACTGTTGATGGTCGCAATTTTGAGCATTTATTGTAAACATTTCTACAAAGAAGCACTTTGCAATGATGTAAATAAACAATGTTTTTCTGTTTATGTCTTATTTTTGTGTTCGTGCCTCCACGCATCACTTCCGATCATACATTCCTTTACGAAAAATGTATGTTTTAGTAAGCTGTACCACCCCTACAATTTTCTCCCATGACCGTAGAATCACCCTGTATACATTCTTTTTTTTTATACACACAATGCTCGATAACCACATGCATGGGTTGAAAGAATTCTAGGAAACATTCTATAGGCCAAAACTGGTTAGAATTCCCGCAGATTTCAAAACGAATACATACGTCTAAGTTCCTCGGAGGTCAAAATCATTGCTATAACGAGAACCAAATAAGTTGTATAACCCTTCTGTTGGTTATGTTGACGAGGTAACTAGAGTTAACTACAAGTGATTATAGACTGAAATATAAGGACTAAACTGTGAAGTTCATAAAATTACTGACTAGCCAAAATGGTTCAGGCCCTTTAAACGAGCTCATGGTGATGGTACGTATTTAACATTCTGATATAGATATTTAGGGATAATAAGGTGACTGCTATTTTAGTGTTCAGACTTCGATATAAAATCCCCCATTTGCCAGCCGATCAACCGGTATAGTGGTTAAGGTGTTAGCCTCTAGATCGGAAGGTTGCTGGTTCGAATCCGGGTCCGGGCATGGATGTTTGTAAACGTATGGTGTAGAGGCGGCTGGTGCACCTTAAATCTGTCGTGGCCGAAAGTCCTCACGTTGGGTTGGCGTGGAAGTTTGGAGAGTGGGGTGCCAGCTCAGGTGTTGCTTCGTCATCTGACCGTGGTTCAAAATTACGAAGTGTTGTCCTCGGATCCTTAAGGGACTGATCCCGGACCGTCGTCAATAGCCCGATGCGTTGCTCTAGTACGACGTTAACTAAAATTACCAATTACCAATTACCCCCATTTGCCAAAAATATTCTATAGAATATTACTTAAATGCCAGTCTATAATAGCTAGTAGTTAGCTCCATAGTTACCACGTGGATGTTGACACTTTAATTCAGATTTTTAATTTACAGTCAGTCCCTTAAATATAAATGCTGTTTTGTTTCTACGTCATGTATAATGTGACTTTTGTCTGTACAGTGATAAACAAACTGAAGAACTCTGAAAGTACACATGTGAGGTAAGCGGGGCTTTACTTGCTCTCTGTGTGCACCTCTGAACCATATAGTTTGGTAGCGGGTAGGTAGGTATTTTAATCAACGTCGCTCTGGAGCAACACAATGGGCTATTGGCGACGGTCCGGAATAAAAACCCGAAGCGGAAGATTCAAGGACAACACGTAATTTTTAACCGAGATCAGATAACGATGTCGTTGCTGCATCCGACGACAAAGTAAGGACATTTGAGTCCACGACTCATTTGTTGTGGACCAGCCTTTCGTGTACACGACGGTCTTTGGTTGGATTCGAACTCGGAACCGTCCGGTTGCTTTTTCCTAACTCTTCCAACCGAACTACCGCGGCCTTAGACAGGGGAAGATCAAGGGTCAAAACCCAAGTCTAAGACTAGTTTTCCGCAGCGCAACATCCTCATGTGTTCCTTGTGAGTATTTTTAAGTGACGTGTCACCATACGTCACACAGTTGCACGTACACTGATTCCATATCTTCAAGGGGGAAAGAAAGTGAACAATCAATCAACGAGGCGATTTAGAAACGAGTGCTATTTTTAGGAACACTTCAAGGTTGTAAACTATAACGTAATTTCTAATCACTTGAAGACGGAAAATTACTTTTGCACTGACGAGAGATATAATTTTGAAACAACTAACCTGAAACCCAAATTGGTACATTTTGCCATGGATATAATGTGGCTTTCTTGGGTATTTAAATCAGGGACGAACAGACTTGTTAAGACAAAAACCTTATAGATTCACTGACTTATGGTAGGGCCACCAAATCGACACGTTATCTGTCACACATTATTTGTGTTCATTGATATTTAATTTTTTCCATTTGAAATTTATTAAAAAAATTTCTTAAAATTAAATTTATTTTTAATATTTATATTTTATATTGCTTTTTTTTTAAAGTTAATACAGTACAAATATGAAGTATCTTTTTTGTAATACGTGAAATTGTGTTCATTTTACAGTTGTTTTAATGTTTGATCCAATTTTTGTTGCAACCAAGTGCAAAATTGATTCTAACTTAAAATTATAAAATCTGTTCCTATTTTTCGTTAACTACCAACCTGCTTGTTTTTCGAGACAGTGGTAGCCTGGTTGGAAGGTAATGGGATCAATCAAAGGGAAAGATCCAAGGACAACACGCAATTTTGAAACACGGTCAGGTGACGAGGCAACACCTGAGATGGCACCCCACTCTCCAAATTTCCACACCACCTCAAAGAGAGTACATTTGAGGCCACAACGGAATTAATGTGTCCCAACCCCCTGCTACACGACAGTCTTTGGTTGGATTAAAACTCCCAGCCCTCCGATTGCTAAAACGATGCTCTTTCAACCGGGTTACCGCGGCCCTAAAAGGTAGCAGATTAGCAACCGGAGGGTTGCGAGTTCGAGTCCAACCAAAGACCGTCGCTCAACTGAAGTTAACAGTTAAATCAAATCGTCCTTTCGCTATATTTTTTGAATTGATGTTAAAAAATTCGATTCGTATATTTTTTAATGTGTCGTGCGATACAATGTGATACGAGTGATTGTGATTGTGCCATCCCACTCTTCAAACTATCTTGCCACGCCAACATGGAGAAAACTTAGTGTTTAAAATTATTTTTAACATGTTGATTGTCTATACAGCTGAGCGAGACTTTTTAAACTAAATCGCTTTTATTGCATTTGTGGGGACAACTGAATTTTAAATGCTTCAAAAAAGTTTGACCAAACAAACGTCGGTCCCATCAGGATTGCATGTTTTATTGCTGAAAATACTGGTAATCACAGGCAACCATATTTACTAACCTAAGTATATTTCTGGAATGCAAATAGCACACTTTTATCTTATTATTTACCCCATAGATGGCAGCGCGGGACTACAATTCTTGTATTTTGCTACTAGATTTTGTGTGATATTTAATTTTGAGAAAAACTCTCTCTAAATTTAAAACATTTTTGGTTTTTGCAATTAATGTAAATTTATTTTAGTTCTTGAAATTTCATATATTTCTTTCTTGTCGCAATGAATAATATAATACATATGAATAAAATTTAGATAAACAATATATGATAGATAACTTTCATGGATTTGGGGTCGCCTTCCCATAAGTCGCAATGCATCTATGTGGCCCTTTGTTTTATACGTCTGTGCTAGAGTGACTTTGGTCTATTTAAATCTTTGCCATTTTTGGTGTTTCTAAAGTCGAGGTTTGCTTATAATTTTCCATAATTTTCATTGGAATTTGTGTTTACCCCTTTCCAAACTGTCGCGAGATATTCGTGCTTGTCTAATTCGATATTTAAAGAATATGCTACCCCACGACGCACATGAAGACAAAATAAGCATATCTATTCGTCGAAAGTATTTAGGAAAAACTATTGATCAAGAACGTAAAAACTGGTTAGAAGTATTGTAGGATGACTGAAGGTTAGAAAACGGATACATGCTTGTGAGCCCATCAGAGGGTTAATCGTTCTATCTTTTTTATTCAATTATACGCTTTTTTGCTGGACTAGGGTGTGTAAATGTGTGTGGGGGGAAGAACATGAGCCGTAGTCCCTTCGTCCTACAAATTATTTTTGGAGTGCATTGAACAAATTTGAGTTGCAGAACTTAGATTTATGGTTTAACTAGCCCGGCGTTGCCCGTGCCCCGTGCAACGCCGTGATGTTAGTTATTAATCTGGTGTAAAATTTTCCGCAGATTTCAAATCCGTTGAAATTTTCAATTTATCTTTAGTGATTCCAATTTTACAAAAAAGAATTAGCAATTCCAGTCAAAATGTTTTTTTATTTTTTGTTCCCATTCCCTGAACTGGAATGGGACAGGAAATGTAATCTGCTTCTTTTTTTTTTTTTAACGCGAAGCGCAGAAGATGCAATCTATTTCACGTGACGTCACAATCGCTTGCGAAAATATAAAAGATATATTCAATTAAAAAATTATTTATTTAAAGAAAATTATATTTTTAGGTATCGATCTAAAGTGAAATTTTCCGCACATTTCAAATCCGTTGAAATTTTTACTTTATCTCTAACGGTATAGGAGATAGAAAAAATAACTAAGTGACTCCAGCAGTTAAAAGATTTATCGTCGGGCTGGAAAATCATTCCTCCGCGCAAAATCAAAAAGGAAACGATAAAAGTAATTATCTGAGCATTCTCCGCGTTGAAAAAAACTTGGCATGGTTCCAAAGGCTGACGGTAAGGTCACATGTGTAGAAAAGTCCAGTTTCCGGAGTTTCTTCTTTTCTCTGGTAGAAACGTGTTTGAAGAACCAGGTAGGGAATAAAACTACTAAATTCATTTAAAAATCTTCTAGATTAAATTTTAAAATTTGCCGCGTTTAAAAATTGCAAAAAATTCGGACTACCTGTGTGCCAAATCTCATTGCTGTAAATGCCATAAAATCGTCAGGATTTTTCGGCCGCGAAAAAAAAACAGACAAACAAACACTTCCTTTTATAATATTAGATATTGGGACTTGGGAATTGAGCAGATGGGTGGGGGTTTTCTGTATTGTAAAGAAACCTTCGTGGAACAGACCTTCATAACGAATAGTCACGGCATTCAAGCTTTTGCTAGTATTTAATATATCAGGCACTGACTTTACAAGGAGGGTGTCTGGTGGTGATTAGATGTATTCCATTAATGAACTGTCATTAAGAGGATACACAAGAAAAACAAAGCATGCTCTAAACTATAAGACTTTGGCGTGGATAGTTAAGAAATTTTATAGTTGGAGGTCAAAATTTATGAGGAGGGAAGGAATAAGAAGAGAAAAAAGAAAACAAGAAATTAAAAAACATTAAAACATATTAAATATGAAGGTTTAAGAATTTGTTTAATTTCTCATGGTCGTTTATATTCCGGTTGGGAATAAGCTTCTTTGTAACAAAACATTGTGAATTATTTCAGTTTTATTATCGTACAAATATTCTTTACATATTCTGTAACACCTTTGTTCACAATTTTTCGTGCATTCAAAATTATTTTCCTCGTAACATTGTTTAAAAATTGAAAACACTAAAAATCGGCATTTTCTGTCTTCAATCTTTCACAACAGTCTTTAGCAATTTGACTGTATCAACTTGATCATTCACCTACTTGTTTTTATAATAGGTGATAAAAATTAATGTAGAATTCGCATGCCGTTTTAAGTTTGAGAATATGAAAATTTTAAATGGTCGTATACAGTGACGTAGGAAGGGGATGCGGTGGGTGCGGGCCGCCCCGGGTTATCACAGACTGAGGTGAAAAAAAAGGCAAAAACTTGTTTTATTTTAACTAAAAATAATGGAAATGACTCACGACACTTAAAAAATACATTATACTTAAGACGAGTTTAATAACTTCATCTGACAATTAACTTCAAAAAGTCAACATCAGCGCCGGCCCTGGGGTAGAGTGAGATGAGCGGTCGCTGCAGGTGCCAGGTGACAGGGGGCGCCAAAATGCCAAATGCAAAAAACAATTTCGTGCGAAAAATAAAATTTTTATATCGCCTTTTGAGAGGCGCGGGGCAGGCGATGGAGCTCACTTGTGTTGTTTGAAGCCAGCCAAGTCAAGTCAGTCGATTTGTTGTTCAGGGAACGCACGGTCAGTGACGGGTTAAGCGGTAAGCAAACTAAACGGCCGCGTAGGACCCCGAAATACCGAAGGGGCCTCGAGGTCTTAAAATGTCTTTTCATTAAGTTTCGAGAATAGTTGCGACAGCGTGTGTCTTTACAATGTGCGTCTTTATGAGCAGTGAAGTCAGTCGATTTGTTGTTCAGGGAACGCACGTTCAGTGGCGGATTAAGCGAACTAAACGGCCGCGTAGGGCCCCGAAATACCGAAGGGGCCTCGAGGTCTTAAAATGTCTTTTCATTAAGTTTCGAGAATAGTTGTGACAGCGTGTGTCTTTACAATGTGCGTCTTTATGAGCAGTGAAGTCAGTCGATTTGTTGTTCAGGGAACGCACGGTCAGTGGCGGATTAAGCGGTAATTAACATGTATTTTCATTAAGTTTCGAGAATAGTTGTGACAGCGTGTGTCTTTACAATGTGCGTCTTTATGAGCAGTGAAGTCAGTCGATTTGTTGTTCAGGGAACGCACGGTCAGTGACGGATTAAGCGGTAAGCAAACTAAACGGCCGCGTAGGGCCCCGAAATACCGAAGGGGCCTCGAGGTCTTAAAATGTCTTTTCATTAAGTTTCGAGAATAGTTGTGACAGCGTGTGTCTTTACAATGTGCGTCTTTATGAGCAGTGAAGTCAGTCGATTTGTTGTTCAGGGAGGAGCACACGGTCAGTGGCGGATTAAGCGGTAATTAACATGTATTTTCATTAAGTTTCGAGAATAGTTGTGACAGCGTGTGTCTTTACAATGTGCGTCTTTATGAGCAGTGAAGTCAGTCGATTTGTTGTTCAGGGAACGCACGGTCAGTGACGGATTAAGCGGTAAGCAAACTAAACGGCCGCGTCCCCGAAATACCGAAGGGGCCTCGAGGTCTTAGAATGTCTTTTCATTAAGTTTCGAGAATAGTTGTGACAGCGTGTGTCTTTACAATGTGCGTCTTTATGAGCAGTGAAGTCAGTCGATTTGTTGTTCAGGGAGGAGCACACGGTCAGTGGCGGATTAAGCGGTAATTAACATGTATTTTCATTAAGTTTCGAGAATAGTTGTGACAGCGTGTGTCTTTACAATGTGCGTCTTTATGAGCAGTGAAGTCAGTCGATTTGTTGTTCAGGGAGGAGCACACGGTCAGTGGCGGATTAAGCGGTAATTAACATGTATTTTCATTAAGTTTCGAGAATAGTTGTGACAGCGTGTGTCTTTACAATGTGCTTCTTTATGAGCAGTGAAGTCAGTCGATTTGTTGTTCAGGGAGGAGCACACGGTCAGTGGCGGATTAAGCGGTAATTAACATGTATTTTCATTAAGTTTCGAGAATAGTTGTGACAGCGTGTGTCTTTACAATGTGCGTCTTTATGAGCAGTGAAGTCAGTCGATTTGTTGTTCAGGGAACGCACGGTCAGTGGCGGATTAAGCGGTAATTAACATGTATTTTCATTAAGTTTCGAGAATAGTTGTGACAGCGTGTGTCTTTACAATGTGCGTCTTTATGAGCAGTGAAGTCAGTCGATTTGTTGTTCAGGGAACGCACGGTCAGTGACGGATTAAGCGGTAAGCAAACTAAACGGCCGCGTAGGGCCCCGAAATACCGAAGGGGCCTCGAGGTCTTAAAATGTCTTTTCATTAAGTTTCGAGAATAGTTGTGACAGCGTGTGTCTTTACAATGTGCGTCTTTATGAGCAGTGAAGTCAGTCGATTTGTTGTTCAGGGAGGAGCACACGGTCAGTGGCGGATTAAGCGGTAATTAACATGTATTTTCATTAAGTTTCGAGAATAGTTGTGACAGCGTGTGTCTTTACAATGTGCGTCTTTATGAGCAGTGAAGTCAGTCGATTTGTTGTTCAGGGAACGCACGGTCAGTGACGGATTAAGCGGTAAGCAAACTAAACGGCCGCGTCCCCGAAATACCGAAGGGGCCTCGAGGTCTTAGAATGTCTTTTCATTAAGTTTCGAGAATAGTTGTGACAGCGTGTGTCTTTACAATGTGCGTCTTTATGAGCAGTGAAGTCAGTCGATTTGTTGTTCAGGGAGGAGCACACGGTCAGTGGCGGATTAAGCGGTAATTAACATGTATTTTCATTAAGTTTCGAGAATAGTTGTGACAGCGTGTGTCTTTACAATGTGCGTCTTTATGAGCAGTGAAGTCAGTCGATTTGTTGTTCAGGGAGGAGCACACGGTCAGTGGCGGATTAAGCGGTAATTAACATGTATTTTCATTAAGTTTCGAGAATAGTTGTGACAGCGTGTGTCTTTACAATGTGCGTCTTTATGAGCAGTGAAGTCAGTCGATTTGTTGTTCAGGGAGGAGCACACGGTCAGTGGCGGATTAAGCGGTAATTAACATGTATTTTCATTAAGTTTCGAGAATAGTTGTGACAGCGTGTGTCTTTACAATGTGCGTCTTTATGAGCAGTGAAGTCAGTCGATTTGTTGTTCAGGGAGGAGCACACGGTCAGTGGCGGATTAAGCGGTAATTAACATGTATTTTCATTAAGTTTCGAGAATAGTTGTGACAGCGTGTGTCTTTACAATGTGCGTCTTTATGAGCAGTGAAAAGAGTTCCTAATATAAGATGGTCAGCAAAAGCACATGCTGTATCTATATAAATAAGAATGGAGTGTTTGTTTGTACATTCAATATTTTCGACCCATTTCAAGTTTTCTATCCGTTTTGGACCCTTCTGATGCCGAATCCGCCTTTTTCTCGTTTGGTGTCTGTCTGTCTGTCTGTCTGTCTGTCTGTCTGTATGTTGTGCCCTATACACGTCCACGCGGTTTAAGATATTTTCATGGAAATTTGCATACAGTGAGTACTTATCTTCATTTAGTGACTGGCATTGGTTGCGAAAGTCTGTCTGTCCGTCTTTCTGTTCTATGCTCGATTTTGTGTTTGTGTGTTTGTGTAGACATCACATGAATTGTATTCCAGATAGTTGATTACAATCTGTTTTATTTTATACATTATTTATTAGTATAGTGAATGCAATATTAAACATTTTTTTATTGTTATATTTAGAAGAGTTTCATGCTAAAACACCTGAGTAAGTATACTTAAATCAGCCACAATTTGATAGTTTTCGAAAAATTGGAATGTAGTTTGAGTATTACGATTACTTTCATTTGCTTTACCAGTAATGCTGAAAACCAATTATTTTTCAAAAAAAAAATTTTATGGTGAAATTTTAGCTTTGATACTTTATTTATTTCGAGTCTTATTTTTATTCTTTGCGCAATGAAAACGATTTCCGAATATTTGGGACAGACGATATTTTTCAACGAAACGAGAATGAACAAGATCGCGCGAGCAGTGATATTTACTCTGGTTCTTTCGCTCTGAATTAATTTCACATTTCTAAATTTTGTGCACTTTTAGTTGTAAGGTTGTGGCAACTGTGCGAGATCAAGAGATAAAATTGAATGACAAATTAATATCTTTAGAACAATTTTTTGCGACATCTTTTATTTTGTTTTATTTCGCTGTTTCCTGTTTTAAATATTTATTATTTTAATAAATGTGTTCTCCTTCTCATCACACGCTACAGCACCACGAAGTATTAGACTTAAAAATGTTAGGTCAGTATAAATTTTCAGTAAATTTTAAGTGTAGTTATGTCATTATTGAAAGAATAATGCCGTTATTGAAAGAATAGTAATGTTTAAAAATCCAAACTAGAACTTTTTCCAACATTAAAAAATTCGTTGTCATAATGACTGGAGAAGATTGCAAAATTTCACAATGTCGCATACCGGAGGCAAGAGTGCCACAAGTAAAAAAATATTGTTTTGTTGACTATGAGTGCGAGAGCACTCGCCGTAAATCGTAATTTTAATTAATTGAGTTGAACATGAAAAGAACTTAAGAAAGGGAATTCCAAATCTTCCTATAAATCGTCTTTTATAGTAGTAACCTTAGTATCACCTTTCGTCATTTTGTAGCATTGTCATACAGCAATTGTGCGATGTATGTGAAATGTATTACATGAATGGATATGCATGTGTAGGATTTGTGTCCAAAGTAAGTTGTAGAAAATATAAAGATGGCGAAAGGTGTTAAAATAAATTTTTTTTCTACAAAAAACGTTAGTCATTATATATTTTGATTATCTCTTCAATCTAGAGTAAACCAATTCAAACCGAGTAAGGTCGGGTATTTTGCTAGTTAGCTATAAAACTTGGCTTCAGCCATATAAATGAGGCTTTAACTGGAACTTGTAATTCCGAAGAAACAAAGTCACCATATTGGAGGCGACTTCACTTCTGAGAAAAATGGACAAATATGAAACCGCCCTAATGACAGTTATTTGGAATACTATGTCACAAAGAATAAATGCTACTAGTAAATTACTGCAATCATTGGTATGCGAACTATTGAAAGGATCTATCCTGAAGTCATTAGAAAATTTTATCAAAATTTTCAGAGAAGTTGAAAAAGAGGCAACTGATTTATCAGGGCTGTCATTTAATGTGAAAGATGGACAAACTCACAGACAACAAATGAGAAAAAATGTTTTTTAATGAAAACAAAGGAGTCGGACATGAAATTGCAACACGAGAAAATTTCATAGTCAATTAATTCATTTTATGTCATATGTGATAACACCAAGGCAGAATTATCTCAAAGAACTCAGACGTTTGAAGTTGTTGTGGAGCCTTTTCGAATATTTTTTTATTGGGATTTTTCAGTAGAATAAAAAAGAACACGATAAAAAAAAGTTGAAGGATATTTACAAAAATGACATTGGTATTTGTACTTTTGAAGACGAATTTGATCATTTTTTTAATATTTCTTAAAGAAAACGAGGACACCATAAAAACTACACCAGTCATCTATCGAGCCGCCAAAGAAATGTCTTGCACAGTTCCGAATGCTGAAACATTATTGAATTTTTTTTTAAACAATTCCCTTACAACAGCAACAGGAGAAAGGTTGTTTCCTGTTTTAAAGCGTGCAAAAAATTATTTAAGGAGTTCTATGGAAGAAGAAAGATTAATTAATATGGCCATTCTGTATAAAGAGCAAGGAATCGTAAACCGATTTGACGCTTCCAAAATAATTGACGAATTTGCAAGAAATAAAGCAAGACGGAAATTCATACATTTTTTTTTTTAAATAAATTTATGTAATGGGCTGTGGTATGAAAATTTTGATTACTTTTCTTTTATTTTTTTAACTGAATGAGAGTTTTCTTGAAACTTTTTTTCAAACTAGATATTGAGGGCCCCGAAAATTTTACCGCTTGGGGCCCCCACTTGACTTGATCCGCCACTGCTGAAGATGATGTCCTTATAGAGATTCTACGACTGAGAAGACATATATCTATAAGTTGCCACAGTTTCAAAAGAAGATTCTCTAGAATAGCCTTTAATATTTGTAGAGTTTGTTGTTGAATATGAACTATCAGATTCTGTACAGAATCTAGCATTTCGTCATCTGACCGTGGTTCAAAATTACCTGGTGTTGTCCTCGGATTTTTCCTTTAAGGGATTGATCACGGACCGTCGTCAATAGCCCGTTGTGTTGCTCCAGTATGACGTTAATTTAAAAATTAATTTTTTCCAAATCTAACTTTAACCTTAAGAATCTTGTTAATGTTATGCGGTTTTAGTGGCATCATGCGAGAGGAGTTTTTCAAAACTATAAAATTAATCAAGAGTTATCTTACGTAAGTCTACTATGAGTCATGCTCGGCTCTCTGCATTAGCTATCTTGTCAATTGAAAACAAAGTAAGGAAAAAATTGATTTTGATGATGTCATTTTAAAATTTGCAGAGAACAAAGTTAGGAAAATAAGTCTTTAAGTGCTTATATCTCAATGCAAAGAAATAAACCATAAAATAACTCTTGTAATTGTATCTTACTTTTCTTCTTTTAATAATTTCAATGGGGGGGTGAGAAGAAATTTTCCGCACCGGGTACCACCTTGACCTTGTTACTCTACTGGTCGTATATACTTTCTTATTACATTGTACTAAAAATGACTATTGTAATATTTAAATATAAACAATAGATGGCGCCACATTTGAATTGCATAATAGAATAATCTATTTCAAAGAACAAATATATATATTGAATTTTAATAAACACAAAACTGTGCTTCTTTCTTTGTCACACAAATTTAAGTGAAGTAAAGACAAGAAAAACCAGACAATAGAAGAGAATTTAAGTACACATAACATACATATTCCATGTAACAATCGATTATTCTAGGTGGTTAATCTATAATGAAATGTGGCGCCATCTATTGTTTTAATTAAATACTAAACGTAGATAATCTAGAAAACCACGAAATGACAAGAGAAATTATAAAACGTTTATATATTAGAGGGAGAAGCAGTGGTTTCCAATTGACATGAATTTAAAAACAATCGATGTATTTAAAAATTTATCTTATATGTTTTCATATCAATACATTAAAATTATGTTTTTCACAATATGTGTCTGATAATCCATTTATATTTTCATAAAGATGCTTTTATTATGTAATTAAGAAATAAATAGGTAATTAATACATAAGAAATACTAGGATTTTTTATTTTTCAATTATGGCAGGTTAATTTCTATTATTTTCCCAAAAATCAACTTAATCTATCAATTGTGTAATTTAATTTTTTTAACCAATTAGAATCCTAATCAAATAAATTCTTGAAACTTGAAAAGCATCAAGTGAATTGAACAGAAAACTTGTCATTGAAAATCACACAGTTCCTTCTGAAAATAGTTGAGAGATTTGTGACAGAAATTCCTCCTGAAAAAAATATGTCAAAGTATTGCCACTAAATTGTTAGCACATTATATTCAGTCCTAAAAGCCAATTTAAAAATCTATATCAATTCAAATTAAAACATAAAAATGTATCTCATGCTTCCCCCCCCCCCTTTTTACAGAAACTATAGTAGACATAAATAATTTAGATTCACTAATTTTAAAACAGAACCCGTATTCCTCATCATTAGGGCATTTGTTGCAGTAAAAATGAGAAAAGTTGCATTTATCTTTCCCTGAAGTTGCATTTATGGATATAAAGTTGCATTTATTTTTGATACACTAAAATATAAATTAAATTATTCGTAAAATTTGAAAAAACGAACAATTTTATTGACAATTTTAGTCGTGTACAACACCATTATAATACATAATTAAATACAGAAGAACGTTGATGTCGTTGAATGGCCGATCTTGGCCGGTAATTTCGTTACATCGAAAATCAGCGCTCGACAGAGACTGATGTTGCCTGACATTATTGCAGTAGCAAATACTAACTCGGGGAAAATCATCTCGGGAAAGTAGCAATAACCGTCAGGTCAGTATTCTCCCAATCGTTTTTTAAGATACGCTTTAAGGTTGCAACGATCTTCTTTGAAATCCATCGATCTGATATCTTCATACGCTGTCTTGATGTACGCTTCCGATTCCAATTTTTCTACGAAACGAATCAAACATTCTTAGCTGCTTTTGATTTTCAGCAAACATTTTGGCAGTTCTGGGTCACACACTGCTTTTTTTCTACTTCTTGCTTCTATTACGAGACGCACTAAAATGCCGTTGTCACTGAAATCGCTCGCAATGTCCTTTACAATGGGAAGGTGGTCGGCGTAGTATAACGTTGTCCGAAGCCACGTAGCCAAGGGTGTGAGTACTGGCTCAGGCTATTGGCCGATGGTCTGAAAGCGGCTTTTCGGAACTTGTTTTGTTCTGTGGCTGCCTTAACACAAGCGATGAGATTGTTTTTACTCGACTTTTTCTGCAGTTGTGAAGCAAGAGAGAGAGAGAGTGTGACACGCAATTTACATCGAGCAATCGTGGATAAAGCAACTTGAGTGTGTTTCCAGCCGCAGTCATATAATATACAGTATCGTATAGCAGAAGCGCAAAATTCTTTCCCTCAACATTCACAGATTTTAAAACATCATCTACAAGGCGAACTATATATTGATGATCGACACTCACATCGCAAACTCTGCAGTCGATTACGCAAGTTTCCTCTGGATTATCAAGAGTGCCAACCAATGTGTTAAAGTACTTCTTGTCATTTATTTCACTTTCGTCTGTTAGGACGCACTCCTTCTATCCATGAATATGATTCATTCGCAATACATCGGCGTTCGCAAGATCAAACACACATGATAGAAGGGTTGATTATGAGGGCAAAAAATGAAATATTAACTGTATATTAGTTAATTTTAAGCTAAATTTTAAAAAGTTGCAAATGATTGCATTTATGTAAAAAGTTGCATTTATGCAGAAAGTTGCATTTATGTTGCGTTTATAACTAACTTACAATACATCCTATGTAGGTGGAATTTTTGTTTCAGAACTTTACATGCAGCGTAGAATGTGTGAAAAAAAGTTGCATTTGTTACAAAAAGTTTTTTACTCATCATACCTTATCTCATAAAGCGGAAATAAAGTAAATCCTAGTTTCAAAAATGCTGGCATGTAGCCTTTATTGCAATTTGATTACATTTAAATGTATGTTACATATATTGTATGCGTGTTTTTTTTTTTTTGCATTCAATTAGCAAAAGATTGCTATTTCTTAAAAATTAATAAATTCTACTTATTGCGCAGGTAGAAGAAAATTGCAGAAATGGAGGAAACATTTTGATGTAGACTAAATTTTACATTTTTGTCTCAATGGCAGTATATGTAGCCCTCCTGGTGGTTGTCCCTTATAGGTACCTCGTCATTAACAAAGCTGACCAGATCTCGATGGACGAGATATCTCGTCACGAGAAGAAAACTGACCAGATCTCGATTTCGTTATCACAAAAAAATCGACAGTATCTTGAAGAGTACTCATCATCAGCAAAATTTGTCAGTGAATTGGTCGTGATGTACGAGATATCTCGTCAAATCCACAAGGAGGCTCAAATACTAATTATCTTACAGATCCTCAAAGGCCAGTTGCGTAGGGTAACTGCGTATGCCGAGAATGGATCGAAAGAAAGGAGGAATGTGACGCTTTAGACAGCCAAAAGACAACTAGAATCGCCGTTGTTTCTTTTCTCGAAGACAATAGTATTGTGATTAACTTTCATTAATTACTACACAGTTATTTCTTTTAATTTATTTCTGTTTGCTGATGGTGTCCAGTTTACAGGTAAATCAGTTTTACCTGGGAATCCGCTGAACTATGGCAAGCTTTCCGTCCGAAGAGTGAATAGCACTCTATTTCACAAGACCTCGCCAGGAACCTCTAGTACTCCCACCAGAGGATGGGTCTCGGCATTGACTCTGGCTAGCGTCCACAGTTGACGTTTGGGACACTAGTGCCTCTTAATAACAGACCAGTTCGGTCATCCTCCGCTCTCTATCTCTTCCCTTCTGACTTGGTTAGAGAAAAGCACCCCCTTTCGTTAGGACAAGGGCCTCTTTTCGCCTCGACACTCGCCAATCCAGAGAAAATCTCCAAGTTCTGCTCACACATAGGATCAAGCATGAGCCATCGAGGATCATAGCATTACAATATGATACAAGTCGACTTAGCCTTAAGTTACAAAGAAGCCCAAAAGGCGAGATAGCACTCAATCCGGGAAACTGGATGATCTAAGCGTTCTGTTAGAGCTTTAAGTTCGGTAAATAAGAGAGAAGGATGGACCCCAGGTCCACGAACCCATATTAGGGGAGAAGAGTCTGTATTGGTGGTGTGTCTATTGCGCTCATGAACCAATCTATTGTAAGAAACCTTTTGAAGCTGAAAGGATGGGGCATCCGGTTGGCTTTTCGCAGCGAATATCGAGGATGTAAAAATTGAAATAGACGTCTCATTCAGATAAAGTTATAAAATCGCTTTTTTTTGCTTCAGGTTTTATCAATTTTTGTTGCCACTGAATTTTTTTTTTTGTAATGGGATGGTGGGCTTTCATGGATTGACTCTACTCTACTGTAAACGCCAAACGTCTTGTATCAAAAAGTACTAGAGTTAGAAGTTGGCGTCATTTTCTTTTACCTTTTCTTTAACAGGTCAAATTATTTATTACGTACAAAATTGAAATAATGGAAGGCAAATAATTCATTAAGTTATATAAAACGTGTTCCCAGAAATGCTTGCACTTATTACATATTCATCAATGCGTTTAAATATATCAGTGTATGCCTATCATCTACCGACATCTAGGGTGTGGAAGACTGCATTGTTAAAAGTAAAATATTCAATTTTAAAGAATGTCTTATTAATTAAGTGATGATATTTTAGCAGCATTAATTCAAGGAAATCACGTTATATCAGCTGTTACCTCGTGTAAAAGGATGTAATTTGTGTTAGTCATATTGATGATTGCGCTAGCCAATATTGCTTCAATACTAACTGAAGGTATTACAAAATTGTTCCAATTTTAAGACTACGTAAGTTTATGAAATGATAATTATATCTAAGGAACTGCCAATCTGTACTTAGGTACAAAAGGTGTGTAATATATGTGCCTTTATTTACTAACAGGGTAGGGATTTATCTAAGGTAGGGATTATCACTAACATCTTTTCTCTGGATCGAGACCTGTAACCTTTTAGTTTCAGGAGATTTCCAAGAACCTACAACACATAATAACTAAATAACCACGTCGACTGGTTGAAAGAATCCTAGTATAGATTCTATTGGCCAAGAAGTCTCCCTAACCGGTAAGAAGTGTATGCAAGTGTACACTACATAATGGATACATGCGCGTGAATCCCTAAGATCATTTGTTCGCTTGATTCAACCGTGTGGCCTTACTTTCAAGTACTACTGAAAATAATGCTACAATCGTATTATGATAAACCATAATTTCAACCGACTTGGCTAGTCAAACTCTCCAACTTGCCCTCTGTGTGACCTTTCTTACACGTCAGGAACTCATTTGAATAGTTGTCCTGATCTGACTGGTGTCGCAGGGAATAAATACTATTGCTGATAGTTTCTTATTTCATTTCTGTTTCAAAATTATATTAGGCTACTAGACAAAACTTATGGCGAAAAGGCTGAGGTCTGGTGTAGGATAAAAAGTATTCATTGATTAGTTCACATTCCTTTTCTATTGAAAGCTCTACCGGCTTCCTTGCAGCACCAGCTCTCGAAAATTATTCCCTGCCAGATTTCCTAGTGGGCTTGTCCATAAGTAGTACTGGCCTATCAACTAGGGATGCGACATCGACAGCAAAACATCGATGTTCAAAACTAAAACATCGATGTTGATAATACATCGCCCCAAAAACATCGATGTTTTTAAAATGCAGTATTTAATCTTTTTTACCCATTTCTTAAAACTGGTTTCGCACCTAGTGATGCTACATCGACAGCAAAACATCGGTGTTTTGAAACATCGATGTTGATAATGCATCGCCCCCAAAGCATCGATGTTGATAATGCATTGCACCCAAAGCATCGATGTTTTTAAAATTCAGTGTATTTAAAGTTTTTTTCCCATTTCTTAAAACTGGTTTAGAAACTTTTGATGCGACATAGGCAGCAAAACATCGATGTTCAAAATTGAAACAACGAAGTTGATAATGCATAGCCCCCAAACTATCGATGTTTTTAAAATTCAGTGTATTTAAATTTTTTCTTCCATTTCTTAAAACTGGTTTAGCACTTAATGATGCGACATTGGCTCGAATACATCGATGTTTTTTTATAAAACATCCCTACTTTTCAGACCTTTCACCCTTGGACACTTTGGTCTAAAAGTATGTTCAGTTTACTGATTTTGAAAATTATGCAACTTGGTTATTTTTTAAATTTTTATAACGGTACTTTTTTCATTTAAAAATAAAACATCGACAACGTAAAAACATCGATGTTACAAAAACATCGACTCCAATACATCGATGTTAAATACATCGATGTTTTTTTTTTAAATATCGATGTTTTGAAAACATCGACATCGATGTCGCATCCCTACTATCAACAGGGCTTATTTGTCACTAAATACTGTTCTGTTCACTTGGCCTGTCCATCACTGGTACTGTCCTGTCCACTGGGCCTGTCCATCACTGGTACTGTCCTGTCCACTGAGCCTGTCCATCAGTGGTATACTGTCTATCACTAGTAATGCCTTGTCCACTGGGCCTGTCCGTCACTTGTACTGACCTGTCCATCACTAGTCACCAAGTACACCGGCCGATGTACAATTCTCCACAGCTTCCACACAACCCCAGTGCACTCTTGCATAGCATCATTTGTTACTCAATATTACAATAGTAATTTTTACACCATCACTCACCCCTGTACTTGTCCCCTTACAATTTTATTCGCTTAGACAGTAATGTAATTGTACAATAGCAGCTTTTCCCTTTTCAAAACAATACTATTGATTGATAATCGGTACATCTGTTAAATAGTTCGGCTGTTTTTAACACGATGATTGGAGGAAGTCTCGCTCTCTTTTAACAACCCGAAGCACCTAGGAGGCAGCTCAGTGTGTAATCCACTTCCTCACCTGGGTGGTTGATTGGCCATATTTCCGACTAAGCCATTATCTCTGGAATTGGCGATTCACTGCTCATTCTTCTACAGCAATTAACAAGCTCAGTCAAGGCTTGTCTCACCTTGCTTAATTTCTTTCCACAATGTGATGTTACATAATGACCCCCTCTTTAGTTTATATGAAATTTTTGACACTCGTAAGAGTCAAAAGTTTATAGCATTTATAAGTTCTTGGCTGCTCAAGGAATTTTAAGCCTGTTTCCTTAGCGTTTGGTTGCAATGGAGTCCTGATTATACCTCACATTTAAACTTCCTCTCAAGGTCTGTAGCATTTTTACTTTCGACAGTTTGAAACTATCTCACCTAATTTATCTATTTTGCTGGGTAATCTTCCCCACTCTGCACTTTTCATTTTTGACACCATTTCGGATTTTTAACATGCATATAATTACCACTTTTTTGATATACTACTGGGATCAAAAATATCCGGAATGATTCCTTAAAAATACATATATAGTAGATATCGTCTGCAAACTTTTATCGAATATTTTTATAACTTATATAAACATGTGGCAACAATCAGGTGTTTATTCAATTTTATCGTCTGAAGATAAATTAGTTTTTAACAAGAGAATAACTTTCACTTCGTTGATTTTCCAAAACGTCCAATGTAATTGAGCAAAGAACATGTATTAAATTTTGTTTCCGAATGGAATTTCTGCTACAAACACATTTGAAATTACGCAAAAAGCTTTTACAGACGACTGTTTATCAAAAACAACAGTATTTGAATGATATAGAAGTTTAAAGAAGGTAGAGAATCCGTCGTAGATGATTCTCGATCTGGTATACCATCCACATCGACTAATGATCAACATGCCAATCAGGTCAGAGAACTAGTGTCGTTTAACAATAAGAGACATTATTGAACAAGTTCGTATACCATTCGTCGAATCACAAAGTCGAAAACAACCTGAATTGTGGGGAGATAACTCATGGGTTTTGCATGACGACAATGCGCCTTCTGACAATGTTATTATTATTCATGATTTTTTGACAAAGCATTCAACAAATACGGCTCCTAAAGCTCCGTATTCACCTGGTATGGCACCATTTGTCTTTTTCTTATTTCACTGGTGAAATATATTTTTACGGGTGAAACTCCCTTTTCGTAGTCATCGTTTTGAGTATATAAATGTAATAAAAGAAAATTCGATACGAACCCTGAGGGAGTTTCACAAAAATGACCTTAAGATGCTTTGAGGATTGGAAAAAACGTTGGCAGAAGTGCATTAAAGTCGGAGGAGATTATTACTTTGAGGGAGATATAAGTTTTGACCAATAAATTGATACCTTTTGTTTTATAACAGCATTCCGGGTAATATTTGATGACAAGAGTATATCAAAATCATACTTTTTAGCTATGCACATTTCTGAATGTTTAAACCTTTTAAAAATTTTAAGGCGAATTCTCTACGGAGTTTTCATCACGCCTTTTAAAGTGCATCGTTTCATCTATTTTATGATTATTTGTGTTGAAAACATTTCTTTGTATTTCATCCTTTTTAATGTATTATCTCTATTTTTAACTGATTTTATTGGTGTTACTGATATTATTATGAGGTGTTTTCCTCGAATCTTTCCCTTCGTGAATGATCCCTGACAGTCGCCAATAACCCGTTATTTTTATCCAGTACGAGGTAAATATAACTACATACCTACTGAAATTACCATTTATGAAATGAAACCAAATATATGTTTTCGAAGTAGGAAAATAAGAGTTCTGATTGGTATCTGCTAGTCTTTAATTCCACTTCGGCTATGTTTCTCCAATTACTCTGAAAAACACTGACCTAAAATAATAAATTAATATAACATTTTTTATAATCTCTCCGTTTAATCCGGATGGTCACAAATTTAAACTATTTAACATGTGAATTCGTGGCTCTAGCAAATACTTTTGCTTTTATTTTACTTTTTCGACTAAACCAAAATCCAGATATGTGGACCTCCGGAACGAAGATCCAAATCTATACAAATTAAGGTTTTTAATTATAAGAAACTAGACGCTTCTTCATTTCTTCTCAATGCAAATTTTTACGATTTGGTGGATGTTAACACCTTCAAGGTTTATTCAAGCTGAGGTCTCGGTCTAATCAACCCTCGAGTACAAAAAAGTAACTGTAAAGTGACAAATAAAACTTTTAACGTTGGACATCCTAACACTCCAAACAGTCTCGTTAGATCGGAGGTTCCTGGTTCGAATCGATGTCCGGGCATGGATGTTTCTAAGCGCATGGAGTAAGAGGCGGCTGGTGCACCTTAAATCTGCCGTGGCTGAAAGTCCTCACGTTGGGTTGTTGTGGAAGTATGGAGAGTGGGGTGCCAGCTCAGGTGTTGCCTCGTCATCTGACCGTGGTTCAAAATTACGAGGTGTTGTCCTCGGATCTTTCCCTAAAGGGACTGAGCCCTTAGCGTCGTCAGTAGCCCGTTGTGTTGCTCTAGTACGACGTTAATTAAAATTACCATTACCAAACAGTCTCGTGTAAGAGAGACTATTGTACCTTTTCAAAACCTTTCAGTTTGATAGCTCTTTATGGTCTGTGGTAGCATAGCCATAACTACTTCTTGAAAAATCAGATGTAGTTTCGTGTAGGGCATACTTTGTACCTTGGAACACATTTCAGTTTGGTAGCTCCTGATGCTCTCTGGTGGCATGAGATACAGTGGCGCAGTGATGTTGTACTAAAGAGTTTTCAAAAGAGTTGATGGTGCCATCGGAGTAATTAATATTCTGAGCTACTAAAACAAACGTTTTCTCGGAAAGGTTATATGTTTTTGATAATTTTTGAATAGTGCTTTGTGAAATATTATTGCCCAACCGTATAAAGATTTTTATTGCGCGTATTTCTTCATAAATACTTTTATGTTTCACACAAATAATAAATTGATTTAACTAAAAATTGAAAATGTGACACCTCTAGCACCTTTGAACACTATTCAAGGGAACGTTATGGAGATAAGCTGTCATTTGTAAGCACTTCTTCATTCAAGTCCGAAAACGTTTTAGTTGATCGACTTATTTGTGTTCTGCGAAAAAAGCCAAGAAGTAAAACCAGAAAAAAAAGGAGACCTGATTGATGCAGTAGCTATAAATGCTGCTGTAGGAGGGCTGTATGCTTCTAGTAAACCAATATCTCCTTGAAGCATGCAAAGTTTATAATGTAAAATTGGTTACACTTCATAAACATGCATTATAGGCTTATGCATTTAAAATTATGTTCTTTAAGTGTTTGGGTAGGTAGTTATTTTTAATTAACGTCTCACTGCTGCAACACACAGGGCTATTAGCGACAGTCCAAGATCATTCCCAAAGGGAAAGATCTAAGGACAAAGCACCACGTACTTTTGAACCACGGTCAGATGACACGGCAACACCTGAGCTGGCATCCCACTCTCCAAACTTCCACACAGCGCCAACGTGATAAAGTGTTTAGGAGAATCCTAAAATGAATTTATTATAGCATGAAAAGTATTTAATGATAAGGACGATATAATTTTAAAGCTCCGAAGATCGTTTAAATACGGCATATCAAAGAAAACAGTTAACATTTGAAGATAATTTTTTCAACAGCAAATATAATGTTAAAAGATACATCTCAAAGCATTATTTTGTTCATTTATTATAATTTGACTAATTTTGAATTGCTATTAAAATACAATTTTAAATTATTTCAAATAAAAATATTTACGCTTGCCTTTTTCTAAGGTTATTTATTATTTTATTATCCTTTAAAAAGTGAAGTGAAAGAGTGCGTGTTCACAAAGAACAAGATGGTCCGTTCAAAAGTCCATTTGAACAAATGCTTTAGAGTTATATTTTTGCTGCAGGAATTTTTATGTTCATATGAAGTTTAATTTCGCATGTCTTTCGATAGATAGAAAATTGTTCTTTGTTAAAAATTAACTCTCCTAGAGGTTTTCTCGACGAGGTATCTAGTCATCAGCAAAACTTAGCAGATCATCATCGAGATCTCTTCTATAGAAAAGTGGTCAAATTTTGATCCCGTAGTCATAAAAAAATCTGCATTATCGTGAATACAAGATATCTCGTCATTAGCCAATTTGTCTGTTCTTGATAGGCGAGTTGTCAAAACCAATTAAAGAGTTAGAAAAACGTGTATTCAAAGGTACGACTACTGTTATCACGAAATGAGGGCTTTTGATGGGCATTAAACGGCCTTTTTCTTTCTCAGCCTCCTGGTCGGGGGTACGATGCAAGACCTTGATTCCTGGATATCTTAAATTTACCGTTCGCAGTGGGAAATTTCTCGCTCTCCAACAGCTTCAGCTCTCCTTCTATAGAACAGCTTGTTAAGATTCGCATTTCAAAGCATTAACATCTCTATCTGGCATTCCGTGAGTTCCCAATTATAAAGTGCAGCGCTTTTTGTCACCGACAAGAACAGGTTTCGATAATAGGGGAGGATTCTCTAAATAAACCTATAGAACCCGGCTGAGACGCAACACATTATAAGCGCCTAGCGTGTAGTAAAACACAGATCCTGATTGCTGTAATGGCACATTAGACAGGAATACTCTGTTTCTGTGTGGAGTCTTTCGACATCATGCTGGAACAAATATCGTTGTCCATGGCTCAAGTGGAGGTCATGGATTTATTCAGAAACCAAAGAATACCGTTCGTGGTTAACCCTCCAAGTGGTTTCGACGAGGTATCTCGTTCACCGAGATTTGACCCATTTTGGCAATGACGATATATCTCGTCATCAAGGTATTGCTGATTCTTTTAGGAAAATGATTAGATCGGGTCAGTTTCTTTTCTTTCATTCAGTTTGGCGAAATTTGTAAGATCTTTATTGACGAAATATCTCGTCAAAGCCAATCGGAGAGTTAAAAAATAGACTAGGACTTAATATTAAAGCTATCAGACATTAAACCAGACATTGTTGAGTTAATTGTTAAGAAATAACTTATTTGTTCACGTCTTGTTTAAAAAGCAGTTTGATGGCATCAATAATATTATGCAAGTTGAAAAGCCTTTTGATTCTAATACGTTTTAACTAGTATAAGTCAATATTTAAGATTAATTGTAACCAAGGTAGGTAGGTATCTTGACTAACGTCGCACTGAAGTAACACAATGGGTTATTGGCGACGGTCCGGGATCAAACCCGAGGGGAAAGATTCGAGGACAACACCATGTAATTTTGAGCCCCGGTTAGATGACGAGGTCACACCTGAACTGGCACGACACTCTCCAAACTTCCACACCACTCTAACGTGAGTACATTTGAGGCCACGGCAAATTCAACGTGCAGCAGCCCCTTTGTACCCGGTGGTCTTGGGTTGGATTCGACCTCGAAATCCTCCGGCTGCTAATCCATTACTCTTCCAACCGAGCTACCGCCACCCTTACTGTAATCAAGAGAGAGAATTTAAAGTGCTTTAATTTGAAGAGCTAACATTTTTTAATTTATTGAACATCAACCTAAATATTTTACTTCGTATATTAAAATGCGAAATTGGTCCTATGCAGATGTAGTTATGCCCTATTTAATTTTATAATATCAAGGAGTCTGCACGAATTTGTAATTTTCTTGGGGGTGATTGGACTGAAAAGTTTGGAAACCACTGCTCTGGTGGTATAGTACCCAGTCCGGATGTTATCTGAACGGACATCGGCTGGCAACCCTTCAGATGAGATTAAAGGTGTTGATGATAGAGAACCTGGAGAACCAACCCCAAACGGCCTTCAATCTCAGCTTTGATCTGGATGAGAACTTGGGAGAGCTCCGAAGAACTGATCATGTGCATTGAAATGGATAACAGCTTCTCAATGGCTGTACGAAATGAACTACAGCGTCATCATTGACGGTATGACAAATAGAAGTTTGAATTAGGGGTGGTTCAAGGGATTTTGGTCTCCAAAAGTTTTGGGAGGTCTTGTTTTAATAGGAATTAAGAGTTCGGGGTTCAGGAGACTTGTGGTGGAGTTAGTGAAGTTATGGAAATAAGTACGGGAGAATGGCCCATGGCTTTGAATTCCCGTTGAGGGTTAACTTGAAACTAGCACTCTTCTCAGGTGTTTGTTTTTCCTAAATTCATTCGAATGCGATTTATAATGAAGCTTTTATAGAAAGATTTGAACCCCTTTCTTTTTTACCCCCAAATCAACTTTCCTTTTTGAGACTTCCCCGTTCCAGAGGAGACTTGCCGTTTTCCGAATACGCTCTGACTAGCAACTCCTGCCTGCTTAGGACAATGTTTTCGCCTGTCCGTTCAGAGCACGTAACCTGCTCTACCATATCTGAGGGGGCTTGCTGACATACATCCCTATATGAACTCGGTTTAAATTTGTCTTCTCTACCTCCTCTTTCTTCTTCTACCCTGTATCTTCCTTCTATCACAGGATGACTGGAAAAGAAGTTACACCCATATAAATACAGAGAAGAAAAGGTAACTGGCAGCGGTGCTTCTATTCTGAATGGGATAGCTTCAGAATACAAGGCCGTTGTATTTCGTGACAGGGAAAAACTTTCTTTTAGGCAAATATATTATTTAAACTTAAGCTGAATATTTATGAAGCTCTCTCTCTCAACGGGTTTAAAGTATTCTGTAAAGCAAAGAAAAGAAAACTGAGATTTTTTCCTAAGGGGTTACAACAGCACTTCTGCATAAACGAAAAGAATATTTGAATAGGCTTCTTTTTCTAGAAAATTATTAAGACACATTAACCCAAGTGATTTCAACGGGATATCTCGTTCATCAAGATCTCCTCAATTTCGGTAATGATGAGGTATCTCGGTCATTGAGATACTGACGATATTTTGATGATGACTTAATAAAGATCTGTTTTTTTTTCTAATGACGATATATCTCGTCAATCAATATCGGGTCGGTTTTGCTAATTACGAGATACCTCGTCGAGACAATCCCCAGTAGATTTAAATTCCTGTAGCATAGTTTTGTAAAATCATGTTCAGGTTGTTGAGTTCTATGGCTGTAAGTCCAAAACTGCGCTTCTCCAAAATAAGATGGTAGCCCGGTTGGAAGAGTAGCGGATTAGAAACCGGAGAGTTGTGAGTTCGAATCCAGCAAAAGACTATCGTATACAAAGGGTCTGGTGCATGTTAAATCTAACGTAACATCAATGGCATCACATTGGTGTGGTTCAGAAGTTTGGAGAGTGGGATGTCAGCTCAGGTGTGACCTCGTCATCTGATCTTGGTTCAAAATTACATGGTGTTATCCTCGGTTCTTCCCCTTTGGTATTGATCGCGGTCCGTCGCCAAAAGTACGTGTTGCTCAAGTGTGACATTAGGTAGAATACCTACCAAAATAAGGTCCAAGATTTTGTGAGAACAGTTGTCTATTTGCAAAGGTACGTTTACACCTGTACAGATCTGTAGTAAGTTTATCAACAGTCCGACATTAACTTCTAGAGGCTTTTTATCTGAACCTGTTTACTATGATAGTTCTGTCTCGTACAGCTCTTATTAATATATCCAGACATAATTGTAGGAGTGTTTGTGCTGACTTGTGTGTGAATTATGATATACATCCCTGATCTGACTTTAGTACTCAGCCATGCCTTCGAGAAAGCAGGTTGCGGCGAGTGTTCTTATTTAAAACTTTCGATCAAGAAAAGAATGAGAGAGAGAAAGAGAGAGAGAGAGAGTAGGATATATGGGAATGTATTAAAAGTAGACAAATTTGCAGTATACTCCTAATTAATAATTGAGTATTGGAAACTATTACTCCAATCTGATTTGTTAATTTTATGATGATAACACCTGAAAGTTTTAAGGAACTCAATTGCAAAGTAGGATTACTGGCTCAAATCAAAACGGAAAATTAATTTATAACTACTTTTAGTGTGGAAATGGTTAGTACACATTGTACAGTGTTCGAAACTTTGTTAGTAGTATATTATAATTGTGAACGATCAAATATAAATGAAACCGTTACACACATATACCAATCAAATACTTCCTTTTTTTTTGGTCTTTCTAATTGAACTACCTTTTAGTAAGCTTAGTACTTTAAAACAAGGCCATTTAGACTCGTGAGTTTCAGTAATGTCTCCCTGAATTTTGATATACTCGGTTTCTGTATTCCTTGCACTTTACGTGCCATAACTCTGGCTCTGAGAGAAATAATTCAAAATTTCCATTCACAAATTAAAATGTACCATCAATTAATCCTCCAAGTGCGTTCGACGAGATATATATTCCATTAAGATGTGGTCAGTTTTGCTAATGGCGAGATATCTCACAAATTGCCCCTTGCCCAGAACGGATGACAATTCGTAACAGGTTTTTGTATCATACCACTACAGGGCAGGTTTCGAGCACTAGAGGCGTTAATACACAATAAAAACAAATTAATCGCGAAATTCAGCTACGAAATTTGATAGACGCTATAAGAAAAGTAGACGGTGAATCAAGTTGCATTTGAAATTTTGCACTCGCAAACAAACACAAGACAGCAGCAACCGCTAACTTTCAAACGCCTCGTACAGTTATCCGATAATCCATTAAGGTGCCCAAATCTAACCCGAGAGAAAGCAAAAGCTGGAATAACCAAGGTCCAATACGCCTGAACCAGCGCAGCGGGTGGAAAAGTAACTGAGTGTCAGAGATAAAGCTCCTCCAGAACCGCTTAATCGATTACTCTAATTCCATAACCTCAAAGGAGAAGTTGGCTGGGAAAAGTAACAAGTGGGGGCAAAAGGCGGGTTCTTAAAGGGTAAATTGTTACAAATCTCTTCCCCTTGTTCGCAGCATGTGGTCATAAGCAACCGAAGCCGGGTAATTACGTATAAGTTGATTTGCTTTGGCGATGCTGAGCTAGGTGGTGTCTGGAAATGCGACCTATCTGTTTTCGGTTGTCCCCTTTTCATATTCTCTCTTCGGATGTTTTTGCGAAAACGAGAAGATGAATTGACGATGCGACGAACATTTCTTTGCTATCTTATCGTTTGTTGTCTCATCGAGTTGAGGTCTTGGGAATCCTAAGAGTAGTGGCGATGTAGTGTTTTAAATAGGATTTAGATTTGCTTTTTTGGCGATGCTGAGCTTGGTGGTGTCTGGTAATCTGGTAAATTTTAATTAAAGTCTTACTAGAGCAACACAATGGGCTTGTTGGTGTCTGGAAAAATGACCACTCTGTTTTCGATTGTCCCGTTTTCCTATTCCCTCTTCGGATGTTTTCGCGAAAACCATACGATGAATTGATGATGCGATGAATATTTATTTGCTATCTCATAGTTTGTTGTCTCTTAGAGTCGATGCCTTAGGAATTCTAAGAGTAGTGGCGATGTAGTGTTTTAAATTGAAATTAAAGTTTGCATCCACAAAAAGTGAACAAAGGAGGAAGTCCTGCTTAAAGGTTATAAATATTCATGCATACTTTAGATTTCACGTAATTTGGAATGTATTTTAAAATCTGAGTATATACGCGTAGAGCATTAGAATATTTTGGTGTAAGAGGGCCTCAAAATCGAAAATGTTGATGCCCAATAAGGATTTTTAGAAATTTTCAAATAATTGATTGAGTATAATAATTTATTTTTAAGATTGTTATAGTTTGATGCATTAAACAATTATAAGAATATTTTGTCTTCCTATTGTTTAATAAAATTACATAAATATATTTTGGTCAGCAAATCTGACTAATCATGCGAAGAGATACCTGCATCTATGGCCTCAAAATTACTTGATCCATTACTTGGGTCAATATGCCTGAGAATAATCATGAGAGATACCGGACCAATAGTCTCAAAATGACTCTTGATCCACCAATATATCTAAATGTACTTCGGCCAACAAACCTGAGAATAATGAAGAGCGATATGCAACCTATGGTCTCAAAATGACTTGATCCGCCAATACATCTAAATATATTATGATCAATATACTGAGGATAATCGTGAAGAGCTCTGTTCGACCTATATGGTCTCAAAATGATTCTTAATCCGCCAATATATCTAAATAGATTTTGGTCAACAAACCTGAGGATAATCACGAAGAGATATGTCTGGCCCATGTCTACAAAATGGCTCGATCCATTACATTTAAATATATTTTGGCCAACAACCAGAGTAGTCACTGCGAGCGGTTATCTACGCATGGGATCAAACTGACTTGATCCTCCCCTGGTCCTGGTGCTTACTGACAACGGAATCATTTTCAGTTTCGGTGAACAATAGCACCTCTTAAATCTGAAATATTCAAGCACTGCTGAATGAAATAGATGATGTCTATTTCAACTTTTTGAGGAAGAGAGGAAATCGAGAATTGCGTTTTTGTTTTTTTGTCTTTTATTCGGCGTCTAGTTAGCCGTACCTCCGCGTTCAAAGATCGTCACCCTACTGACACGGAGGTTAAACAGGTGCACGGGGGGTGGACAAGGGGCACGTCTTCAACAAATGACTTATGTCCGACCGCGCATCCAAAGAATGCAATAGTGCGCCTTCGTTTGTTTGCCACTTTACTCGACGAGATAGAAAAAAAACACGGCGAAATAAAAAAAGGCGGTTTTTTCTGCCGCTTCTTGGAGCCCCCCTATGGATGCTTTTTAAGGAATGGACATTTCTGACACTGTAGTAACTGAAATAAAGCGTTTCTGGTATTTAGAAGTAAGAACAATATTTTTAACGGCGAAGTGATTAAAGTCAAGTTGACGCGGTTCAATTTTTTGTTTCGGCTTGGTCTTATGAAAGATTTGGAAAGCGAACTGAAGTATCTTCGCACATGCGTAAGATGAGTGGTATAAACAGTTTATCGGATAATTTTAGCATTTAAATGACACGCTTCTTGTTTTATAACAAGCGATTAAGTAAAATTAATTTCCTAAAACAGCTTTCGTTATTTTCTTTTCACTTCCAAACGGGTTGGTTGAGTTTTATGTTGCAAGAGCCATAATTTGCCCGCCAAACACCAGACAAAGTAACGAACATGCACTAAACCCTTTCAAATAAAGTATCTTCGCACATGCCTAAGATGAAGGCTATAAACGGTTTGTCGGAATCTGTATAATTTTAGCATTTATAAAACACGCTACTATTTATGTATAAGCAATTAACTTATTTCCTAAGCCAGCTTTCGCTATGTTTTTCATTTCCGAAGAGGTTGGATTGGGTTTTATGGTGCAAGGACCATATTTGGCCAAGCGGTGATAACAAAAGACAACGTTAAATAATGGATATACCTCAGTAAGGAAAGCTTTTACTCATTTCCAAAGGATAAGAAATATTAGTTATTATTGAGTAGCGATAAAATCTTTGAAATTTCTTATCTTGCTTCTTTTTACAAGTATGCGTGTTATTTTAGTTTCTTAATCTTTTACAATTGCAATTTTACCCGTATTGATGATTGTTTGGCTCTATTTGTTTAAATACGACCATTAATTCAATGCTATTTCAGAGAAGCCAACTAACCGGTCTGGTGGTTATGGTCTAAGGGTACGTACACTACGGAACCTGGATGGGCGCATGTAGCCTAGCTGGTCGCAAGTCATGATCGCATGTAGCCTAGAAGGTAACCTAGTATTAAAGCGTGTAGTATAAACACAACGGAGCTGATCTTGCACGCGTAGAGCCTGCAGACAACGGAGTTGCACATGCGCAAATAGATTTCTTCTTTGTATACGTTTGCAGCCGTAGTTTGTTTTAACATATTAGGATGTTTCACATAAACATATTTTATGTAATGTATTTTATATATATTTGAACCTAAGTCGCATTTAGTTTTTTACCGTCTAAATATTTTTATTACAAAGAACTACATTATTCAGTATTTTTAATCACTTTATGTATTATGTTTTTGTTTATTACCATTTTAATAACAGGAACTATGTTTTAAAAATAATGAAATTCAAACCAATATAATATTACTTCACTGTTTACGCCAAAAAATGCACAGACGAAAAAATCGAGGCGATCGTTCAGTTGACCCGCGCACTACTATGTAAACATTCGCATTGGCAAATCATCCAGCTTCCTGCTTTGCTCACTGCGCCAATCTAGGTGACCCGCCAGGCTCGGTAGTGTTTGCTCCCGTATGGAAACACTGGTCAATTCTCCAAAGCGGTAAGCTAGTAGGCGACCAGCAAGGCTACATGCGCCACTCCAGGTTCCGTAGTGTACGTACCCTTAGCCTCTGTATAGGAAGGTTCCTGGTTCGAATCCGGGTCATTGTATGGATGTTTATAAGCGTATGGTGTAGAGGCGGATGGCGCACCTTAAATCTTTCGTGGCCAAAAGTCCTCAGGTTGGGTTGGTGTGGAAGTTTGATGAGTGGGGTACCAGCTAGTATGTTGCCTCGTCATCTGACCGTGGTTAAAACTTACGTGTGGCGTTGTCCTTGGATTCCCCCCCCCCCCAGGGGATTGATCCGGGACCATCGTCAACCCGTTATGTTGCTCTAGTGCGACGTTAATTTTTATTAACGTCGCACTACACCACACGTCGCAATTAACGTTAGCACCGACTTTAAAATTAACGTCGCCCAATTCAGAATATACGAACTGTGAATGGGTGTGTGTGATACAAGTTTTTTTTCAGATATATATATTATAATAACCAGTTTTCGCGGAATTTGTTAGTTATGGAAAATATTTAAATCTAAAATATGTTTTCAACTTAATTTTGGTGATGGTCCGGAATCAGCCCTCGAAGTACTGACAAAGGAAATTTTTAATCAAGCCCTACTCGCATAAAGGATTTCTTTGATTTCCTTTATTCAGAACCCTAATTTGATCACTTCTGTGTCCTGAACATACAGTTTTTCCAGAAGTGTACTTCTAGAATTGGATTATAAAACACTCGATGTTTACCACAAGAAATTTGTTTTCAGGTGGGTAGGTATTTAATCAACGACGCACTGCAGCAACACAGTCAGATGACGTGGTCCAACCTGCTGTCACCCTACTTTCCAACCTTCTATGAGGACATTTGAAGTCACGACAGATTTAATGTGCATCAACCCCCTTTTATATACGACGGTATTTGGTTGGATTCGAACTCACAACCCTCCGTTCGCTAATCCGTTACTCTTCCAACCGCGCAAATGTTTTTTTCCCCCAATGGCAGAGAATAAGACAGACGTTACACAAACAGAACAGGAACTGTGCACAATAACGTGGGAAGCCAATATCTCATACAAGGCCGGAAGCCATGGTCTCTTGTGAAGGGGCACTCAGTGGGAGGACCATCATTGGCCCTAACCGGGCAAATGTGTTTTCTATAAATGTATCCTGAGAAATACATTTCCTCTGGTGTTTGCCAGAATAAATACCATTGATTGCATTCCTTTAGGAATTGATTCGGGACCGATGCCAATAGCCCTTTGTGTTGGTCCAGTGAACGTTAATTAAAATACCTACCTACCTTCTTCTTCTTCTTCTTCTTCAGGAGCATAACAGCCTTTTACAGGCCAAGGCTGACTCGCAGATCCTCCTCCATCTCGCCCTGTCTGGTGCGACCGTCCGCCATCGGCTGACTCCCAAAAACTTGAGATCTCTTTCCTCATCATCAATCCATCTTGTAGGTGGTCGTCCCTTTCTTCTTATCCCTTCAATTTTGGAAAAAAGTCACTTTTTTGGTAGGGTCAGCATCGGGATTTCTAAAGAGATGGCCCAGCCATCTGATGCGTGACGCTTTAATTGTTCTCACTATGTCGGTCCCGCCGAATTTATCATATTTTTTGTATATTTCGTGGTTGTAAAGGATCCTTCTCACGTTGTTCTCTTGAGTAGGTCCAAATATTTTTCTTAAGATCTTCCTTTCAAAAATTAGTAGTTTTTTCTCCTCGGTTTTATTGAGGGTCCAACATTCACTCCCATACATGACTATGGGTCTGATTAAAGTCTTATAAATTGTTAGTTTAGTCTTCACGCTGATGAACCTGGATTTTAGTTGGTTTCTGAGGCCGTAAAAACTTCTGTTAGCCATGAAAATTCTGCTATTTATTTCAGTTTTCAGGTCGTTGTGGCTTGAGATTAAGGTTCCTGAATACTTGAAGCGGGTTACAGTTTCAAAGGAGTAAAAATACCTACCTACTTTTTATTTTTTTAATTTATTCCACTGTCATGCAAATTAATGTTTCGGCCTCAGCGTGGCTACATGAATACTGAGGAAGGTTTACACTTTTTCCTAAACGCCAGATTCGCTAGATCTTCATTGTAAAAATGTTATAAAGAACCAGGGGATTGTTAAACTATAAAGAGAGAAAGAGAATAATTCAGTCATCTCCAACCAAAAATCTCAGACATACTCAATTCCACCTCAGCATAGTTGGCTCCGGTGTAGGTCCAATTCGCAACTTCGTAACAAAAAATAACCGCAAACCGACAGACCAAACCAAACTCAACGCCTTCGCTCGCAAGATGGATGCCCTCAAATCCCCATCAAGTCTCATTAATGCTTGGAATTCAAAAGCCTCGTGATTATTATTTATTCGAAGTTGAAAAGATTTATTATTTCGTCTATTCAACGCTTTGGGGTCTGAATTCTCTCCCTCTCTTCTAATTCTATGGCTCTTATTGTATCCAGAATTACACGGCCAGTATACAACGCGATCATGAGAGCTACGTCGTCACGGTCCAGTTGTTAGTGCGTATCGGGAATTACAGGCACAAGCGCCGGAGTTCACAGTTCGCACTTGCTTTTTTCTTTTATTAGACCACGATTATGTTCCTCGAGTCGTCTCGTTGAGGGTGGTCGCTGAAGAACCGTTTCCTCATTTGGGGAACGGGACTTGTTTCGATTTTAATGCAGCGAGATTGCTGTTTCAGCTCGCAACCGTGCTATTCCGTCTTAACGCATATGTATACAGCAGTTGATAGACGTGGACTAGCAACCGGTAAATAGTTATTTAATTAACGTCGCACTGGAGCAAAAAAACGGGCTATTTGTGACGGTCCGGGATCAATCCCCAAGATAATTGGTTATTGGTTATTTATTATACCCAAAGGAAAGATCCGAGTACGACACCACGTAATTTTGAACCATGGTTAGATCACGAGGCAACACCTGAGCTAGCACCACACTCTCCAAACTTCCATCGTCGACCAACCAGTATAAGGGTTAAGGTGTTAGCCTGTAGATCGGAAAGTTCCTGGTTCTAATCCGGGTCCGGGCATGGATGTTTGTAAACGTATGGTGTAGAGGCGGCTGGTGCACCTTAATTCTGTCTTGGCCGAATGTCCTCACGTTGGGTTGGTGTGGAAGTTTGGAGAGTGGGGTGCCAGCTCATGTGTTGCTTCGTCATCTGACCGTAGTTCAAAATTACGAGGTGTTTTCGGAACTTTCCCTTAAGGGATTGATCCCGGACCGACGTCATAGCCCGTTGTGTTGCTCTAGTATGACGTTAACTAAAAAAATTACCAATTACCAATTACCCGGACCGACGTCGATGGCCCATTGTGTTGCTCTAGTACGACGTTAATTAAAAATTACCATTACCTTACCGCCAAACTTCCACACCAACCCAACGTGATGACTTTTGGCCACGACAGTTTTAAGGGGCACCAACCGCCTCTACACCATACGCTTACAAACATCCATGCACTGACCCGGATTCGAACCAGGAACCTTCCTATCTAGAGGCGAACACCTTACCCACCAGCCCCAAGAGAAAGATCCTAGGCTAAGGTAAGCTCAGGTGTTGCTTCGTCATCTGACTGTGGTTCAAAATTACGAAATGTTGTCCTCGGTTCTTTCCCTAAAGGGACTGATCCCGGACCGTCGTCAATAGCCCAATGAGGTAATTTTAATTAACGTCGTACTAGAGTAACACAACGGGCTATTGACGACGGTGCGGGATCAATCCCCGAGAGAAAGATCCGAGGAGAACACGTAATTTTGAATCAAGGTTAGATGACGAGATCACACCTGAAATGGCACGACACTCCCCAAACTTCCGCATAATGCTAACTTGAAGATAGAGGCCACGATAAATATAACGAATCAGATTCTTTTGTACTCGACGATCTTTTGTTGGAATCAAACTCACAACCCTGCGTTTGCTAATTTGTTACTCTTCCAACCGAACTTCCGCGGCACCGATTAGCAACCGGAAAGTTGTGAGTTCGAAACTCGATCCAGCCCAACTATCGTGTACATGGGGCTGGTGCACACTAAAACCGTCATGACATCACGTTGATGTGGTATGGAAGCTTGGAGTTTGGGGTGCCATCTTAAGTGCTGACCTCGTCTTCTGACCATGGCTCTAACATACGATGTGTTGTCCTTGGAACTTTCTCGTCGGGATTGATTGGCCTGATCATCACCAATAGCCCGTAGAGTTGCTTCAGTATGATCGATAGTTCAGCTATCAATCTTCCAACCCTTCACCAGGTTTGCGTGGAGTGGAAGTTTGGAGAGAGTGGGGTTAAGGCTCAGGGTAGGGCCTCTTGATCTGAACGTGGTTTAAAATTCCGTGGTGTTGTCCTCTCATCATTCCCTTCGGGTTTGATCCCGGAACGTAACCAATAGCTCGTTGTGTTGCAACGTTAATTAAAATACCTACCTACCCAATTTCTATGGACGGTTGGAAGAGTATCGGATTAGCAACCGGATGGTTGTGTGTGGCTAAGGGGTTGGTGCACGTTAAATCCGTCGTGACCTCAAGTGTTTTCACGTTGGGGTGGTGTGGACTTTTGGAGAGTGGGGTGCAAGGTCAAGTTTTGCTTCGTCATCAGTCCATGGTTCAAAATTATGTGTTCTCCTCTTATCTTTCCCTTGGGGGATTTATCCCGGACCGTCGTCTATCTTCCGCTGTGTTGCTCCAGTACGACCATTAATTTAAATACCTTCCTATACTGCCGACCAACCGGTATAGTGGTTAAGGTGTTAGCCTCTTGATCGGAAGGTTCCTGGTTCGAATCCGGGTCCGGGCATGGATGTTTGTAAACGTATGGTGTAGAGGCGGCTGGTGCGCCTTAAATCTGTCGTGGCCGAAAGTCCTCACGTTGGGTTGGCGTGGAAGTTTGGAGAGTGGGGTGCCAACTCAGGTGTTGCTTCGTCATCTGACCGTGGTTCAAAATTACGAGGTGTTGTCCTCGAATCTTTCCCTTAAGGGACTGATTCAGGACCGTCGTCAATAGCCCGTTGTGTTGCTCTAGTACGACGTTAACTAAAAAAAATTACAAAATTACCTTCCTATACTACCCACTTTCTATGAATTCTTAAATTTTATTTACTGCCTTTTTATTCTGAAGGCTGATGCGGCAGTGTTTGGTACGATCAAGAAAACATGCATTGAAAACAGGTACTTTGATTTTCAAAATGGTGATTAATCTTAGTACTGTTGCAAAACTATGATTATGATTTCTTAGAACTCAAACCAGGAAATTCTTGGTAAAATCAGCGCATTTTCAGTTGCAAAATATTTCGGCATATAAAAATTCTAAATTGCTCAAGTGACTAATTAATGATACGCAATAACAAAAAATACAGATTCATCTACGGATTTATTTACGAGTTCAATCTTTCTTCTAGGGGGGGGGGGTTACACACACGGCGGATTTTTCCGCGGCGGAGTACTGACCGTCGCCGCCATTCCAACAGTAGCGCACTAAATTAAATTAAAGCTTAGGGTTAGGCGGTGTAATTGTAAACAAATGGTAATTGTAAACAAGCTATACAAGCGACCACGTGGGATTCCTTGAAACTAAAAAGTTGTGAAATATGAAAGCTGGTAACCCTGAGGATGTAATATGGTGATCCCGTTTTTCTTAGAACCACAGCTGTTAGCAATCTGTTTAGTTGAAAAATTTGTCGTAGAAACGTTTGGGTTTTAAAGTTGTTGTGTGCTGCATTTTCTGCTGCCCTCCATAATATATTGAAATGTATGTTGTTCCAATTATTTACTACGGTCAGTTATGTTTCTATCAAACAGAAAACCATTGACCTTTACTTCTGGGAACTTAAATGCACCTACAGTTGAATGTTTACAATTACCCCATATTTTTCAATTGACGGGGTAATTGTAAACATAACTTGGCGAATAGTTTTGTTCTATTTGTATGGAAAATCAATGGGTTTTTCCGTGTAATTTTGTATTTAATTGTATTTAGTACGTTTGAACTGCGTTTTATTGCATTTTTCGTGTTTTTGGGGAACAGGAAGACTGATTTACTAAAACGTCACATATATGGTGAAGTTCTTACAACTGAACAATTTCTGTCACGCTTGAAGGAGGCAGAAGAGAAAAGGAACAAAAGGAAGTCGAGTGAGAAGAAAGTGAAAGAGCCAGGAGTAAGCAAGAAATCAAGAAAGAAGCAAATGGAAAGGAAAAAGCAGAACTCGAGGACAGCGAGGATGAGGAACTATTGAAAGAATTGACTAACATTGACGGCGAAGAGTTTGAAGTTCTCCAAAAATTCAAGCAAAATTTTGAAGACTAGCTTGTAGGGGAAGTTAAATCATTTGGGTTCATTCATGGAAGACATTGAAGCGACTACGTTTCTGCTTGTATATGTTGCGGGGAGAAAGAGCAAGAAAACCCATTTTTCGTATGTATAAAGGGTGGATGTCGTTTCAGAAGAGGAGTTTTAGATCACCGGACACAAAGGCATCGATAAAGCATATACTAAACTCGCTGTGGTTGAAAAATACTAATTCTGTGATACCAAAGACCATAGCAAAGCAGTTTTACCTACTCCAACCTGTAGCAATGAAGGCCGTAAAGAAATTTTCCAATTTGAGGGCACTGTTAATGTGAAAGAAATGTAATGTTTGTTTGTTTTTTGTACTTAAGTTTGTATTTTTCGATCTTTAGTTATTTTTTTTAATTTTCAATTTTTAAATTTGTAATTTTTGTTTTTTACACTAAATACATTCTTTCTTCAGTAAATGTATGAATTATTAGTTCTTTTGTATTCCTGAAAGTTCACCTCATGATCAATGCAACTTTCAAGTGTCACTACATTTTGCTGGGGTAAGAAGCGGGAGTATTTGGTAAATGTAAAGATCAAAAAGGGGTAATTGTAAACATGGTATTAGAAGGTAAAAATACCACTGGAGTTCCTTCTACTGCCATGACTAATGCTCATGCTGTCATTTGTTCAGTATCCAATATCATGAAGAAAATTGTTGTTTACAACTACCCCTACTTTCAGGGGTAATTGTAAACAGCCGAGTACGGTGTTAAATTTCTTTTCTGGAATCTTCGTACTAGTTAAATATTAGAGTAGAATAGTGACAAGTTAGTTCAGTAGGGTGAACAATGTTTAATTACTTTATCAAGAGTTCGAAAATAGGGATTGAAAGTGAACATACACATTTTGTTTACAATTACCCCGCCTTACCCTATACATTTTAAAAGAAAAAACAAACGCGCGGTCAATTTGCCGTTTGCGGTAGCTACGCAGCCATTGGAGTCTTAGGTAGTTTTACCGTCGCCGCCCAAATAGTGGCGTACGTAACCAAATGCACATTTACACACACGGCTGTTTTTCTACCGTTTAGAGTAGTTATACTCAGTGTGAGTTACCTTCGTGTGTAACAGAGGTTTTTTCTATTGTGAACATGAGTGACCTAAATATCGATAACGAAATTTTAGTTGCATTAATCCAAAAAAAAGGCCTGTTTTGTGGGATAAAATCTCACTATCAGAAGTTGTAATAAGTCCCCAAATAACCTCTTACAAACGTTTTTTTTTTAAATCGTCAACACTTTCGGCTAGGAGATACATACATATTTAAGGACAGAAACGCTTGGCATGAAGTTTGCCTGAGAATTCGTAGCGACTATGATGCGTTGGAAGAAAAAGAGCGAAAAAAATATGTCTTTGGTAAGTTCATATTTCCTCAGATATATGTACTAGAAAGTGTAGGGGTCGTAAAAATTCGAATTTGAGAATCTATAAGTGGCAGTGATCACATTCTGTGGTAGCACAGGATCTTTTCTAACATTGCAAGCGTTTCTGGATTTTGGTTTTTGTGCTGTATGGTAACCGCCCATGCAGTCCGTCAAAGGAAGTCATCGACATTCTGAAGTAATTCAAGAATTTCGTGTTTTCCTGTCTCAACTCTTAAAACGTGTATATATAGAAAGCTCTAACCTCCTCTCTTCTTTCATTAATTGGATAAACCCAAATAAGTCGATTTTTTCTTGTCTTTCGACGACGGAATATCAATAAAGCTAGAATTTGCTCTGTTCATTTCAAACTACACTAAGCAATAAATAATTTAAATAACATAGTTAAACTAAAGTAAATTTATTTGATGATGAAACTACACTGCCAACAGTCAGCTGACTCTTACGACGGCGACGGACGGAGACTTTACCACCCTTTGTGTAAACGCTAGATTTCTGTGAGCGGCGACGGTAAATTCTCCACGGAAAAATCCGCAGTAAGTATTTTTCATTTCCGATGAACTACAAACCTTTAGATTAATGGATATTTAAATTTTTGTTCATATCGGTTGTTCGATCTACTATTACCTATCATAACGCATTGTTTGTGATTAAAATACAACAACAACAGGATCATAATTCATATTCCATTCTTAAAATGCGGTCAAGGCGAGGTTCAAAATGCCGCAGTTATTCGAATGATTAATGAATTGTATCTTTCTGCTCAGAATTCAACGCATCTTGGAAGACAATTGTTTAGCTATCACTGCTTCAGATAGGAAGGTATTTAATTAAAGTCACTCGCAACTCAACGGGCCCTTTTTGTAGACGATGGTGTTAAGTTAGATTCGTTACTTTCTCCACCGGACTACCGAGGCTCTACATGTGTTGTGGTATAAAAGCAATACTACACCGACTTGCAAATCTCTTAATACTCAAAGGGCATACCAAAAATGTCCAGCTGCAGATTTTCTTCATTTATTTTCATATTTCACTCGTCTATATTTTTATGTTCTGTGGCAAAAGCATGAATTATAAGCGTAAGACAACACTTATGAAGCCGGATATTTTATTCGTAATTTATATCTACATATCCAGTCTCGAGGTGATTGTTTTGGAAAATCAAATGTGAGAAATAGTAGCGTCTCATTTAAATGTACACGTTAACAGCTAGGGGATATTCCTGCTTATGGTCTTCAGTAGTATTTAGTTAGTCAGAATTTGATAAATGAAAGAAATTAATATTTTAGTTTCATTTAGATATCACATAGGTATGGCAATTTATCAAATGACCCACCAACTCTTAAACCGAGTTGCAATTGTCTAACCGTCGCAGGTTTTACTGGTAACTTTTATAGTGTAACTTGCCTAAACAGCGTGAAATTTTAGGTAACATGTCTGACAGATCCTTGTAATGAATCAAATATCATAGATTAGCTCAGAGATAATAAATATGGAACTCTGGCAAAGGGGCCATTCAACTGCGGTGCCTTGAACAGCGCAATCATTTTCAACGGGCTTGCTGGGGATAATGGCGAACTACAGCTTCAGCTCTCATTCCCCTTAGTTTCACTTCTCACTTCTTACAGCGTTCCTATTGGTTACTTATAGTTTCAGTTCACATATGTATTTGTTGATGTCACATAGGTATGGCAATTTATCAAATGACCCACCAACTCTTAAACCGAGTTGCAATTGTCTAACCGTCGCAGGTTTTACTGGTAACTTTTATAGTGTAACTTGCCTAAACAGCGTGAAATTTTAGGTAACATGTCTGACAGATCCTTGTAATGAATCAAATATCATAGATTAGCTCAGAGATAATAAATATGGAACTCTGGCAAAGGGGGCCATTCAACTGCGGGGCCTTGAACAGCGCAATCATTTTCAACGGGCTTGCTGGGGATAATGGCGAACTACAGCTTCAGCTCTCATTCCCCTTAGTTTCACTTCTCACTTCTTACAGCGTTCCTATTGGTTACTTATAGTTTTAGTTCGCATTTGTATATAACGTTTAATTCTTTGTATGCTAGTAGTGTGCTTTGTGTTCTCTGTCGGTGTAACGTGTATGTGCTGTGATGTTCGTAAAATAAAATATTCTGCTTATGTCAGCTTCATAATCAAGGCTTTGTAATCCAAATCCATCTGCTTGAGAGTTCAGTGGCACAATTTTATAACTACTGAATGGTCAAATTAGATTCAAAACTAAGTCTTATTGCACCAGTGAATATCTTTTCATGAGATCGAACACCAGTAAAGTAATAAGTGTAACTTTTTGGTAGATTAATTAACTGTTACAAATATCACCCCACTTTTTAGCATACTGATATCGAATTTTTTAAACAGTGCAGGGGTCAAAATTACCTGTATACCTCTACAGTTGGTTCAGACACAAACTCTGCTGCTGTCTGTTGCCGTAGAAATAGAAAATATCCCTTTTTCCATATTAGATGATTGAAAAAATATAAGTATATTTAATCATAGTGGTGCACGTGATGACGAATCGGCAATATACTTACTAAGATTTTTACTTGTCGCAGAGTATCATTAAAGTAAGCCACTTTTATTAAACTTTCACTTTTCTAGAAAACTATAACTATCTCTTTACCCTTCAAAAACATTCATGAAAAATAAAATAAAATTAGTCCTTCAAGTTGTCTTGACGGAATATCTTGTCTACACTATTTGACCAATTTCGCTAATTGCAAGGTACCTCGTTACGATATTGCCGATATTTTGAGGGCATCGAGATATTCATATATTGCCGGTCATCGAGGTATTTCTAATACTTTGACGATGGTGAGATGAAGATCTGATCAGTTTTCTTCTAATGGCGAGATCAATATCTGGTCCATCCATATCTGTTCAGTTTTGATGATTACAAGATACCTTCGTTTAGACAACCATTAGGAGAGAACATCTAGAAGAGTCACCTCTACTCAAAACGAACGATCCCCTGTTTCTACAAAGACCACTACCATCTATACAGGATGATTCAAAACTCGACGTACAAACTTTTATGGAAGGTAGAAAACACAAAAACAAAACAGAATCACATAATGTATGACCATAAACCCCAACCTGTTCAGCCGGAGGGTAAACGAAGATGCAGAAATGACGCGCCAATAATGGGTGGAAAAACTCTTTATTTAGCGATACTTTACACTAGGATAGTACGTGTACACGTTAAGTTTCACAACAAGTGCTCAAAGTTCTTACCATCCACAGTTATGCACGCTTGAAGGCGCTGTTTGGCAGCGCTGTAGTGCGGTATACGTCTGTTTGGATACCGTTCGGCATACAACCGTGCCGCAGTCAGCTGCGTAGAAGGAGGGATGCGGTGGGTGCGGGCCGCCCCGGGTGTCATCACAGACAAGGGTGACAAAATGGCAATTTATTTTTTTTAATTAAAAAAGTGGAAGTGGCTCACGACACTTTAAGAAAAATATTTTCTTAAAACGAGTTTAATAACTTCATCTGACAATTAACATCAATAAGTCAACATAATGCGTATTAAAACATAAGTTCAATCAACAAACACAACGAAACGCGGCTGATTTCGACGGAGCGTCGTGTAGAGCGTATGGATAAGGGAAGTATGAAGGGTTCTCTTCGATTTGTACTAGGGTGGTCAACTTTCTTCATTGCCACTAATCGGTTAACCGATTTTTATAAGTCAGGTTATAACTAGGCTGTCGGAACATCTCTTTTAAAGAGAACATGTCCAGGCGAGTATTCGTAAATTTAATCCTAAAGCATTATTTGCTCATTGTACAAATCACTCTCTAATTCTGTGTGGAGTGCATTCTTTTGCAACAGTTTCACACTTTTTCGGGACCTTAGAAGTCTGTACTGCTTTTTCTCAGTTTCCACGCAGATGGACGATCCTTGTAACTAATGTTAGAGGTACAGTCAAGAGACTTTCAGGTACAAGATGGAGTACTCACTACGAATCTGTAAAGCCTGTATATTCTGATTTCAAGAAGATTGTTGATGCCATAGAAGAACTTTGTGATCCCACAGAAACTGTCGAAACCAAAGGAGCACCGCAAACGCTTTTGCCAGCAGTATGGGATTTTTCTTTTTATGTTTTTTATTTCTGGAGTAGTGTTTTAGAAGAAGTAAACCACAATCAAAGTACTTACAGATTGCTGGGGATAAGTTTTGAGATGTGTGTTATCAAAATGAGAAGTATGAAGATACTTTTGTAAGACAAAAGAAATGAGATCATGGAGAAATCACTGCAGTTTGCAATGAACACTTGTGAAGAGATGGACATTCCTTTAATGAAAAGAAAATTCGTCAGAAAAAAGAAAATGGTTGCTGGAGAAAAGGCTCAAGATGAACCACTGACATTGAATGAAGAATTGAAAAGATCGATGTTGGAGTGCATTGACAAGAAAACAATCGCTGTAAAGGCACGGAAAATATAACAGCTTGGTTTGCAGTTTTCGAGCTCAAGAATTTGATTACAACTTCAGAAGACGAACTGCTGCAGTAAATACAAAACTTAGTCGTAAACTATGATGAACTTTCTGAAGATGATGTCCTTAGAGAGATTCTACGACTGAGAAGGCATCTACATGCAGCCAAAGATTCAAAAGAAGATTCTCTGGAAGGGTATTTAAGATTTGTAGAGTTTGTTGTTGAATAAGAAATTTCAGATTCTGTACCAAATCTAACTTTCTAGTTTTTTGTCATCTGACCGTCGTTCAAAATTACGTGTTGTTGTCCTCGATTTTTTCCTTTAAGGAATTGATCCCGGACCGTCATCAATAGCCCGTTGTGATGCTCTAGTACTAACTTAATTCAAAAATTAATTAATTATCAAATCTAACTTTAGCCTTAAGAATCTTGTTAACGTTATATGTTTCAGTAGCATCATGTGAGAGGAGTTTTTCAAAACTAAAATTTATCAAGAGTTATTCTTAGGTCCACTATGAGTAAAGCTCGGGTGTCTGCATTAGCTATCTTGTCAATTGAAAACAAAGTAGCGAAAGGAATTGGTTTTGATAATGTTCTTTCAAAATTTGCAGAGAACAAAGTTAGGAAAATAAGTTAAGTGCTTATGTTTCAATACAAAGAAATAAACCAAAAAATAACTTGCAATTGTATCTTATTTTTTCTTCTTTTAATAATTTCAATGGGGGTGACAAGAAATTTTCCGCACCGGGTACCACCTGAACTTGCTACGCTACTGGTCGCAGTCCTTTCGTTGCAGTCAACTACACCATACACAGTACACAAGGTGCATGTCCGCCATTTCAGCCTTCGTAAATTACTGCATGCTTTCCGTACGCAATCGGAAATCTAAATGATTGTCGCTGCATTCCAACTACAGCGCTGGCGAACAGCGGCCTCAAGTGCGCATAACTGTGGATGGTAAGAACTTTGAGCACTTGTTGTGAAACTTAACGTGTACACGTACTGTCCTAGTGTAAAGTATCAATAAATAAAGAGTTTTTTCATCCATTATTGGCTTGTCATTTCTGTATCTTCGTTTAGCCTCCAGCTGATCAGGTTAGGGTTTCCGGTCTTTCATTCCTATGTGATTCTGTTTTGTTTTTGTGTTTACCTCCCCTAAAATTTTGGGCGTTGAGTTTTAAATCACCCTGTAGAATTGATCAACGACACCATAGACTTGGTATTGGGAGCAGTTATTGTGTTAAAGAGACATTCATCGGAACACATGCTTCTTAAGTAATTGAGGGTTGTTTTGCAGCTGACTTAATACTCAGTTGCAGATCTAATCTCATGTGTGGATCTGTGGACGATTGGGTTGATATCCATGTTAATAGCAAACATACCGATTGTACCTCTGCTACAACCCACCAAACGAGAGAAAGAAAGCACATCTTTTTATTTCGGTTTCACGGTAGTCTTACCACAGTGCAATAAGTGGTAATGTATGCATATTTCAATATCAAGGTTGTTGAATCATATCTATATCAAGTCAAGGACTTAGTGTTACAGAACAGACAATGCGTTTGTAGGCGTTTTCCCTGTCACTGGATGTACACCCGTCAAAAAAAACTGACTCACCATTTTGCAATTGCACAATTTACATCGCAGAATAAAACGGAAGGTGGCAATTCATTGGGATGAATGTTTTCTACAAATATCAATATTTAAAATTTGTCTGAGGGGCCGTCTTCATATTAAATTGGGTGTTTTCTCCGATAATTTCAATACGAACCCCCATCTTTTATCACAAATTTGGACTATATTCACAATTTCAGGCGGAAAGAAAAAAAATCTTCATCAATTTTATTGGAAATTTTCACCCATTTCTAAGTGTTTGAAAATTAGATCTAATGTTAAATTGGTGTTTCACGTTTTTTGTTATATTTGCTACAAACATAAATTTTTTTTGGAAATTGTTTATTTATCCTTTGCTACACAAAAACCCAAACACAATTAAAAACATTTTAATTAAACTAAATTTTTTGTTACAATTTTTTATTAATTATGAAATTAATATTCATAAAAATTATGAATTGAAACATGGACAAATTTTGACATGTGATTCAACTGTTACTGAAACATCGGAATTCCAAATTCCAGCTCATTACGTGTATAAATAGTAGCGCAGTGAGACTATTTGAAAAATTCGATGATTATTATCGTTATTGGGGATTGTTCACAAAGTGAAAACAGAAATTTCTGCCAACAGATCCTGGGATTCAACCAGAATGGATTCTGACTTAGTCACCATCTAAATGGACTTCATACCAAGGCGCCTGCGACAGGTTATTGACTGCGACGGCCATTACACGTGTTTATTAATATTTATAATATGATTTAACTCCGAACATTTACACGCTCCTTCAATGGTTTTTATGAATTTTCACGGTCAATTTTACGCCGTTTTACATAATTTTTTCATCGAATCCGCCTGAAATTGTGTGAAAAAAAACAAATTTGTGATCAAAGATGGCGGTTCGTATTGAAATTATCGGAGCAAGCACCCAATTTAGTATGAAGACAGCCCCCTAGACAAATCTTAAGTATTGATATTTGTAGAAAACATTAATCCCTATCGATTGCTACCATCCGTTTTGTTCTGTAATGTAAATTGTGCAATTGCGATCGGGTGAGTCGTTTTTTTTTTGACGGGTATACATGAGAATATACTACAGTGTGTTAGGTAATAAATTTTCAAATTTAGTTTCAGCCAAACTTTACAACAATCCATACATTTCGAAAGGTTCAGCGTTGTTGCAGACAAAAATTTAATTTAACATAAAACAAAACGAATATAAATGCAAGTCCGCGTTACCAAAATATGCAGTTCAGCAGTATAAATGTGTCTTGAGCCGCGGTAGCTCGGTCGGCAGAGCGTCGGGTTCGCATCGGAAGGGTTGTGGGTTCTGTCCTCAGCAGAGCCTGCAATTCTGATGGTTGCGAGATCGGCGCTTGGACCTGGCTAAAGACCGTCGTGTTCGCTAATGGTGGCTGGGGCACGTTAAATAGGTCGTGGTCACAAAGTCCCCCATGTTCCTATACCAAATCAATAACTCTGGGGGTGCCTGATCAGGGGTTTATCGGCCTCTGATTAGGATCTAAATTGCAATATGTGTGAGTGAATGGATGTGTGAAAGGGACCTTCCTGTAAAACGGATGTGTCATGCATGAAGAAGTCCAACCCTCCGGGGCAATGGCACCCCCAATTGGGCCATATATGGGCCGCACGACAACAACAAATGTGTCTTATTCTAGTCTCTTCATGCCATCGATGTCTACAACTAAAGTGGAATACTAAAATTAGCTTAGAAAGTCTTGATGAAAGGAAGGAGAAAATATTAATGCTTTACTGAATGCAAATTTAGCTACATAATTCAACAACTTTATTAAAGAGGTGTAAATGATGCACACGATTGGGCGATTTGTATAGAAACAATCGGGTTACCATAAATCAAGAGGTAGGTAGGTGTTTAACTAACGTCCCACTGGACCAATACATTGGGCGATTGACAACTGTTCGGGATCAAATCCAAAGGGAAAGAACTTAGGACAACGGCCACATAATTTCGAACCAGAGTCACGTGAGATCACACATGAGCTGGCATCTCACTCTCCAAACTTTCACACCACGACAGCAGGTCATTTAAGGCCACGACATATTTAACATACACCTGCCCTTTTTGTACGTAACGGTTTTTTATTAGATTCGAACTCGCAACCCTCTGGTATATAATCCGTTACTCCTCCACAACCGGGCTACCGCCCCATAAATCAAGAGAAAAATGAAAAAGAGCAAATTGTTAGAGTAAAAGTTTTCCGACATTGTCACTACCGGTAAATTAGACATTTTCGATAATGGTTAGTAAATACAAATTTGGCAGCATTCTACATGATTTAACAAATTTTATTCGAGGGGTAGGTAGGTTAATAGTTAATTAACGTCGCACTGGAGCAATAAAACAGGTTATTGGCGACAGTCCGGGATCAATCCCGAAAGGGAAAGATCTAAGGGCAACGCCTCGTAATTTTGAACCATGGACAGATGATTAGATCAATTCCTGAGCTGGCACCACTCTCCAAACTTCCGTACCACGTCATCGTGAGGACATTTGAAGCACGACAGATTTAACGTACAACAGTTTATTCGAGTGGGTAATTGGTAATTTTTTGTTAACGTCGTACTAGAGCAACACAATGGGCTATTGTTGACGGTGCGGGATCAATCCCTTAAGGAAAAGATCTGAGGACAACACCTCGTAATTTTGAACCACGGTCAGATGACGAGACAACACCTGAGCTGGCACCCCACTCTCCAAACGTACATACCAACCCAACGTGAGGACTTTCGGCCACGACAGATTTAAGGTGCACCAGCCACTTCTACACCATACGCTTACAAACATCCATGCCCGGACCCGGATTCGAACCAGGAACCTTCTGATCTAGAGGCTAACACCTTAACCACTATGCCGGTTGGTCAGCTCTTCGAGTGGGTGTGAGCGATGTGCGAAATATTTTATTTGTTTCATAATATTAGTAAAGTTCCCATACACCAAGAGGAAACATAAAAGGAGACAAAACTTTAGATTGAAAATGACTGGCAGTCTCGATACTGAAAAAAAAACTTGTTCTGAATACAAATTTTACTTTACTTTTTTCTGTATTCAGACGTATTGACTGGGTGTAAATAAAAGACATTAAATCGGAAGTCGAGACCTACTTCTATTCCTGAAGTAGGCACAAATCACAAAAAGAAAAACTGAAATATTTTTTTACTCTGGAATAGAAAACCTTTTTCTACACAGGAATCATGAAAAAAAAAAAAAAAAACTTAGAATCGCTTTTTGGAAAATGTACTATTTCTATCTTATGTCTACCGTAAATCCTAATGAAGTGTGAAACATATATGTATATGTACATACATTTATACATATATACTAAACTACAATAATGGACCGGGCAGCAATATGTGATGGTATAAGGGAAAGAATACATGCTTTAATAGGGGGATGGTGCCCCACGTTCTGCAATTACACTAGCAACCCTTCTGAGCATACTTTCAACAAGGTTTTGATACACAGCTATGGGTATTTATGTCCATTCCTGCTGCAAGAATACCGCCAGCTCAGCTGTAGATTTCAGACGTGGTTCCGAGGTCTGTAAGCATCTCTCTAACTCGTCACACAAATGTTCTATATGGGGTTTAGGTCGGGACTCTGAGCAAGGCCTGGGAAGACGTTTAACATCCATATCTTGTTACCACTGCTTGACAAAGGCTGCAACATGACATGGAGCGTTGTCGTCCTGGAAGTAACATTCGTCCATTCCATAAAACTGCCAGAGCGTAAGAAGAACCTGATTTTCCAAAATGTTCATGTGGCGTCGGCGTTCAATTTACCAGGAACAACATGCAAAGGTCCCAGGCCATACCACGAAAACCATCCCATACAAGTTGTCGGATTTTATGCCTATCCACTGGCGTCCAGTCCATTATTGTATGGGTAGTTATAAACAGAGTTGGACAAAAAATGGAAACACCTAAAAAACATGTAATCTTGCCTAATATGGTGTAGGAAAACCATTGGCATTCAAAACAGCTTGCAGTCTTCTCGGAATGAATAATTACAGTTCGTGTATGCTTACCAAGGGAATCTTGTACCATTCTTCCTGCAAAACGGTGGCAAGTTCAGGTGGATAGAGATTACGTAATTTCCTCTCCAATGTAGACCACAAAGATTCAGTAGTATTGAGGCCTTGTGACTGTGGTGGCCAGGGGAGATGTGTGAAATCATCCTCGTGCTCAGAAAAACAGACCTGGACGATGTGAGCTGTGTGAACAAGGGCCTTGTTGTCTTGGAAGACACCATCACCGTTGGGGAACAAAGTTTGTACCATGGGATGGATTTGATTGGCCAAAATGTTCATAATCCTTGGCCTTAATGTGCCCCTGCAGAGTAATTAAGGGGCTCACAGAAAACCACGATATGGCTGCCCAAACCATCACAGAACACCCACCATGTCCCACCACCTTGGCAAAAGCAGTGTGTTTTATACAGAGGCTGTTCGCACATTTTTTAGACGATTTTGGTTAGCGGTAATAAAAAATCGTTTGCTGCAAGAGAAATAATTGCAGTTGTACTCATTTCAAAGTCAAAATTATCGTCTGCGGCTTGAGAGGCTTGGTTTTATTCAGAATGGCGTTTTTAACGAAGCAGTGGTTCGAAGGCTATATTTATGCTCTTTCCGAAGAGAAATATTCATATTCCGTAATCCAAAAACGATGTGAGAGTCATGGTTTTGTCATATCTAAAGCGTCGATAGGTAATATCGTCAACAAGAAAGAAAAATAACGTCAAATTGGAGCCTCAAGTGGGACAAAAATTCCAAACAAGTATCCAAGGAAGAAACGGACATCTTCGACTATTGCAAAGTTACGTTGTTTAATGTTAAAAGAAAACCCCCCTAGTCAAAGGACAGTTGCAAAATCATTAAAATACTCGGTGTCCACTGTAAAGAAAATGATAAACGTTGATTTAAATCTTAAGAAATAGAAAAAACGCAATGTGCATCGTCTTTCTCCAAAGCATATCGCTGAACGCAGGACACGCTGCCGATTTCTATATGAAAAACGCCTATCCAAACAAAAATGGAAAAAAATTGTCACGATAGATGAATCATAGGTGTATTTAAATGATTGCAGCAAAAAAAAAGAGCCATTTATTATCATGAAAGGGGAGAAAAAAATTTAAGTACATGGTTCACAGAATCGAAAGAAAGTTTTTCTAATGTGTTCATGATTGTTGCTGGTTTTTCATATAATGGCAAGTTAAAAATAAAGAGAGTGGGGAAAATGTCAAAATTAACTCCAAATACTACCAGGAACATATTTTATGGCCATTTTTTTCTGAATGAAATACCATCGCTTTACCCACAGTGCCATCAATCTGTGGAACTCCATCAAGACAAAGCTAGCAGTCACATCAAAATCAACTGTAAATTTCCTGAAAGAAATGGAACAAAAAACCGGTATCAAGGCCATACCCATCACTGATATCCCTACTAAATCCCCCGATGTATCACCTATGGATTTTTGTGCTTTCGGACTTTTAAAATCTGCATTATCCAAACGTCGTCCCACAACCCTTACAGGACTCTGGAAAGCTGTTCAGGAGGAATGGGACGGAATACCTGTTCTGACACTTCAAAAGGCATTATTATCCTGGAAATTACGGTGTCGAAAGATAGTTCAGAATAAGGGCTATCAAATAGAACATTTAAATCACAAGAATTTTATGTAATTTAGTTTTGTGAATACAATATACATTGTCTATAAAATGTGTGAACAGCCTCTGTATTCTTGGGATGGCGTTCCCTAGACGTAAAACTCGAGCAGAAGTGGGAAACAAGACTCATCCGACCAAATTACTGTCTTCCATTGCTCCATATATATATAGTCCAAGCTTTATGATTCAAACACCACTTTTTCCTGTTACAAGCATTAGCATCACTGATGAATGGTTTTTGAATTGCAGCTCGTCCAGAAATACTTTGCTTAAGGAACTCCCTTCTTATTGTTTTCGTACTCACAGGATATGTGAGCACGACATTCTTTTCACAGTAACTTTTGCAGCTGTGGTCTTCTTATTTTGAGTCACGATCAGTCAACACACACTTTCGTCCGCGCTGTGATTTATTGGATGTTTTTCCGCTTTTGAAATATGCGGAATACCTCTTGAGACACTAAACACTTCGGCTACCTTGCTTACGGAAGCACACCTGACGGGCTCCAACAATTTGCCCACGATCGAAGTATGTTAGCTCTGACATGATGCAGTTACAACTTCACAGAACAGTGTCCCAACCACGACTGACATCCGAAGTATATTTATCCGTATATTTACGACGTTGTATAGGTGGCACCATAGACGAAAAAACTCCAACGCCACCTACACATTTCTACAATAAACACTTATTTTCAAGCATGCATTTCCCGAGGTGTTTCCATATTTTTGTCCAACCCCTGTGTGTGTATATATAATGCTCCACACTGACGACATTTGCTGATGCTGTCGTCAAAAAATTGATCCATGACGATTGGCTAGTTTGGGGGTTTAATAGCGAAATATGCCATATTACATAGTTCGCCAAGCTGCATCAAATATAAGAAAGACAGCGTCAAGTAATGAACTTGGAACATACAAGCAAAGTTTTACCGTCGCAAAAGATAAATACACCCCTGAAGGAATCAAATCCAATTGATTCATGTAGTAAGGTCTCATAAACAAAGCACTAAAAGCTGAATTAAAAACTTTCGTTAAGGAAACCCGTAATGATGTTTCGGTAACGGTAACTCTCTCAAACCGGTTTCCACCGGTATTTAATTACCATTTTTTAAACCCTAGAAAATACCGAGTCCCATGAGTTTTCGTAGATTGCGAAGATAATTAAATTACAGCTCTGGGACCACTGCATATATGTATTTAAAGAGTAGTTAAAACATTATTCCTGCTCATACCACCAGAATGGAGAAATCCTCGACCAAAATATCTAAACAGGGGACCACATACTTAAGGTTCATCTCTCTTTTTATTTGGTCACCCAAGGGAACAGAGCTTAATGCTATAAAAACCCCTATTATCTCTCGCTATCTGATCTTACCCAAGTCTTTTATGTATCGGAGTTCATTTTACTGGGAGCTCACTGAATCTCAGTTTTGTCTCCCTCTATATTCCCTCTCCTATGGAGTGTAAAAAAAGTCCTAAACGAAAGTCATGGAATGTTAAAACAAGCGTGATGTTTCCCCACAGGTATAAAGGGGAAGTGCCCAGAAAAGACTTCGGCGTTTTCTACGCGTTTTGGCACTGGCCTCTCCCCCCAACATCATGTTTTATATTTATAATACGATAAGTGAATCTGCCGCACAAGGAATCTTCGAATAAAACGGTCTGTACTTCAAGCCCCGCTATACACAACTAATGACCTAAAGCTCAAGGGTCAAATGCCACAACCACAATCAACTGACTGCGTGCTATTTTGACAGATAGAGGATGATAGTCTTGGACTGCCAAGTTGTTAAGGTGTATGAGGAAAATATGCTTTACCGCGCAGAAATGAAATGCTTTGTCAACGGTACTTGAACCTGTTGAAAATGAAAGTCTAACAAAGTTGAATAAGGAAATTATGTTTACATATAACTGAAATATTTTGTCAACGGTACTCCTTACACTTGCTGAAAATGAAAGTTTTACAAAAGTTGATTGAGAGGGAAATCGTGTTCGCTAACTGAAGTGCTTTGTCAACGTTACTTCTAGTACTTGTTGAAAATCAAAGTCTAGCAAAGTTGAATGAGGAAATTATTTTTGCATGTAACTGAAATATTTTGTCAACGGTACTCCATGGACTTGATGAAAATGAAAGTTTTATAAAAGTTGATTAGAAGAAATAGTGCTTACTCCTAACTGAAGTGCTTTGTCAACGGCAATTCTTTTACTTGTTTAAATGAAATTCTTAGAAATGGTGAGAGTAAGACAATTTGGTAATTTTTAATTAACGTCGTAATTAGAGCAACATAACGGGCTATTGACGACGGTCCAGGATCAATCCCTTAAGGCAGGGGTTCCCAAACTTATCCAAGTCGTGGCACCCTTATGATAATTAGAATTTTTTCACGGCACCCTCGTCGCCGACCAACCGGTCAAGGTGTTAGCCTCTAGATCGGAAGATTCCTGGTTCGAATCCGGGTCAGTGCAGGGATATTTATAAGCGTATGGTGTAGAGGCGTCTGATGTACTTTAAATATGTCGTGGTCAAAAGTCCTCACGTTGGGTTGGTGTGGAAGTTTGGACAGCGGGGTGCTAGCTCAGGTGTTGCTTCGTCATCTGACCATGGTTCAAAATTACGAGGTGTTGTCCTCGAATCTTTCCCTTAAGGGATTGATTCCGGACCGTCGTCAATAGCCCGTTGTGTTACTCTAGTACGACGTTAACTAAAATTACCATTACCATTACGGCACCCTCGTCATATAATACCAATCTGTGGTATATTATTTGCTTAGTAAAATGTATATTAGGTCTTTTGCTTAGCAAAAAATTTCATTAGAGATCATAGGCGCTTCACGGAACACACTTTGGGAACCCCTGCTTTAAGGGAAAGATCCGAGAGCACCTCGTAATTTTGAACCATGGTCAGATGACGAAGCAACACCTGAGCTGGTAACCCACTCTCCAAACTTCCACACCAACCCAACGTGGACTTTCCGCCACGACAGATTTAAGATGCACCAGCAGCCTCTACACCATACGTTTACAAACATCCATGTACGAACCCTAATTCGAACCAGGAACCTTCCGATCCAGAGGCCAATATCTTAACCACTATACCGGTTGGTCGGCCCAAAGTTGAATGATTAAATTATGTTTACATATATGGAAATGCTCTGTCAATGGTAATTTTGGTAATTAACGTCGTACTAGAGCAACAAAACGGGCTATTGATGACGGTCCGGGATCAATCCCTTAAGGGAAGCTCTGTCAACGGTATTTGAACTTGCTGAAAATGAAAGTTTTAGTAGGATTTTAAATCCCTGTCTAGTAAAGAGATAACTTGTAAGTAAAATATATACAAATACAAGACTTCACGAAGAATCAAAGAATTGGTAGTTCAATTATTTAAAAAAAAAACTGAAACAGCTTATTCATAATTAATTTGACACCTCTATTACGTTTGTTCGTAATCATTCCAAATTTATATATGTATTGAATATTTGAAGTTTACTGTGTTTTCAACAATAAATTGCGTTACCAAGAGTTAACCTTAAGGGCAGAGAGATAGTTATTAAATCTACTTCAATGTGTTCAAAAGGCTCCATGTGATGTGATTATTTGGTTTAATGTAGAAATGTGTTGCTACATTTTGCATTACTCTTTTTGGGATATGAAGTTGTGAATTATTCTTCCTCTTTTAATATAGTTCCAGAAAATTTGCATTATATCTTGAATACTTTTCTGAAGTTTTAATTCCGCATAAATAAACTTTTTGAAAGGCTCTACTAAATGTGATGCCTTTGTTTAAATCAGTTTTTATTTTAAGGAACTTGGCGATGGATTCATTAGTTTCAGATTCACTTTTTTTATGTAACGAAAAAATATATATTTCTGTTCTATGCAATTAACAACTGCTTTGCTAGAAAAATTTGCTTCTGTTTTTTTAATTTTTTCGCTCTTGATGTTCAGAGGTTCTGAAACTCGGAAATATAGGAATGTATTTTAATTAACGTCGTACTGGAGCCAACACAACGGACTATTGACAACGGTCCGAGATCAATCCCAACGTGAAAGATCCACGGAAATGCAGGAACCTCTTTAGTTGAGAATGTAAATACTTTAAGGTAGGTAGTTACTTAAAGTTAGCACTGGAGCAACGCAACGGGCTATTAGCGATGGCCCGGGATCGGTCTCGAAGGGACAAATTCCAAAGGATAACTTCTCGCAATTTTGAACCACGATCAGATTACGAGAACACCCGAGCTAGCACCCTACTCTCCAAACTTCCACACCACGCCATCTTGCACCAGTCACCGTACACAAGACGGTCTTTGGCTGGACCGAGTTTCGATCTCGAAACCCTCAGTTGCTCTTCCTCCTGGGCTACCGAAGCGCTGTAAATACTTCAAATGAAGCTACATGTGAATTTTTGTAGCTAATTTTAGTTCATACGTAGTTGTACTATACGCATTTTCGTAGTTTATGCATTCGTCTGAAATATGCTCGAGTTATGAATTTTAAATGTGATGCAGCACCTCAAAAACAAAAGTCATACTACTTAAATGCCAGTTGTAGCTCAAGATTCTTTCGATAAATATCCAAAGGTAAGGACTGCTTTGTTTCATGTTTTGCATTTGCATTCTTTCATTGCCTTATTCAAAGCGATCGGAATAAGAGATTAAATGAGACGAATCGAGAATGGCAATGTGTTTATATTTTTGGTTCGTTTCACGTCAAATTCCTGAAAGCGGAGTACCTGGTGTTTGGATGTACATATGCTCGATAATAGGACATTTGATGTGTTGTTTTATTTATCCTTCTAAAGGAAAAGTTCTCTCTCAAACATGAAAGTATTTTCAATGAGTATTACCTTAATTATATGGCTTTGACTCTTTTTGTTGTCAGCAGCTTAGATCATGCAAGATTATAATCTAAAGATGGAATTTCCCGCTTGTGAATGGTGAGCCGCATTGAAACGATGATTATTTTAACGTCAAGTATTTACTTTACCATACCTACAGCCATGTCAAGGATGTTAATTTTTTATTCATGTATAAAAACGGGACTTAGTTTCTCATCATTATGAAAGGTTTGACTTTCTTTAAAAGCTGTCTTGATAAATGTCCGATCCACCAAAACGTGAAGAAGCTTGAATATCTACAGTGAGGTAAAAGGGTATTGGTAAAGGCAATCAAATTTCAATAAATTCTGAAAATGCATATGCCATATATTTTATTTTTTAAAGTAAATTTATTTTCGTTACATAAAATATTTTTGTTCACAAGATATACACTATGTGGACAAAAGTATATATTTGGACACTGCAGAAATTTGGAAGTGGATCCATCTTAGTGTGGAGTTGTTTTTTCTGGTTAGAACTCGGCCCATTTCTTTATGTACATGGTATCATGAACGCTGACGTGTACCTCGACGTTCTGAATAACTAGGCCTTGCCTACACTATGGCAATACTACGGCGATGATAGTAGTTTCTTTCAACAGGATCAAGCACCATGTCATACTACAAAACGTGTGCTGGACTGGTTTCCTGGAAATGAGGTGAATTTGCTTGACTGGCCTGTTCAGAGCCCCGATCTCAATCCGATCAAACAATTGTGGGACAAACTGGTGCGACGAGTACGAAACCGCCATGCAAACCCATCTTCACAACAATCTCTTCTCACAGCCTTGCAAGAGCCATGGCGAGCTATTCCTGCCCAGAGCTAGAGAACTTATGAAACGTATGCCTCGATGTGTTGCAGCTGTAATACAAGCAAAAGAGGGCCTACCTGTAACTAAATTGAATAAAGCACTTTTTATGAAAAACATTCAGTATCCAAATACTTTTGTCCATATAGTGTAATACTAAGCAAAAAATTACACAAAAATAACAAGGAAATATAAAATTTTGTATACCTTGTGTTCATAATATAAAAATATATATATTTAAAAGAAGGGCACTTTGAATATTAAATGAGTTTTTAAAACCGTTGATATAAAGGTAATACCTTTTGGGGCTTAATTTATGTTTGTTGACTTTTCATCCAAATTAGCCTGGATTTTTAACAATTTTCAAATTATTGTTTCCATTTTACCCATTTTGCAAGGGGAGGGGTATTCTCAAAGTTAATTTTCATAGGAAATGTTGAATGTGTTAATTCTATATTGCGAAAACCTTATTTTCAATTGGTTTGAAGTCTGGAAACCTCTGATCTAAAGTCATAATTAACCATGCAAAGTCCAAACTTTTTGACTCTCGGAGCCCTTTATAGAATTAATTTCTATGACGGAGTACCATAAGCTTACCCCTTTGTTTTACAAGTTAATGGTGTTTAAGAATAGCGTTACAGGGGTTGGAGGCTTAGAAACTTTCCGTTCGGAATCAATCTCTAGTTCTCTCATTTATATTCTACCGTTTTGTTTCTTATTCTTTATTTAATTTGTATTTTATTTCCCTGGAGCCCCTGGGCAGACACGCGAAGTCCTTAGGGCTCCGTGAAACCCACAGGTTGGGAACCACTGCTTTAAATAGTGGTATAGAGTCTAATTAGCTACAAATATGGATATTATGCGTCGGGTTTTTATCCCGATACAATTTAAAATATTTCACAATATACCCATTTCTTTGCCCTTTCTTTTTCAGATTATTTAACCCTCCTGGAGAGTATCGACGAGTTATATTGTCATTAGCAAAACTGACCAAATCTTGAAAGACGAGGTCTCATTTTAAGAAAACTGACCAGATCTTGATTAATCATAAAAAAAAATCGATAGTATATTGATGACGATATATCTCGTTAACAAAATTGGTAGATTTTGATGGACGAGAAATCTCTTTCAAACCAGCTTAGAGTATTAAATACATTCATTTCCCCCTTTTACATTCAATCAAATATGAACTCTATCTCCAAGAAAGCATTCAAGACCGTCTCCCTTTCGAGAATCGTCCCTTCGCGTCCAAAAATGCCCTTACTTTATTCCAGCCCCCTTTTCCCTAACGAGTACAAAAACACAACCACGTAAAACCAAAAAGGTTTCAAAAGATTTTAGATATTTATCCATATTCCTCCTCAACCAAGCTCCGAGTCATAAAAGCTGAAACTTAAATTGAAACCCAAAAAGGACCTCTTTCTGACCCGCAGGAGAGAAAGAACCTCCGATTTGTTCGAAGACAGCCGAGATAATACATCGCTTCGGATTACAGCTTAGACAGGCATTTTATACGACAATCATAAAGTTCGTCCATTGTTCAGCCGGGTCCGTCTTCTGCCATTAGTTTATCTTCCTGTCCGCATGAGCGTGTTCAGTGAAATAAAGATTCAGCAACATTGAAGTATGCAGCTCCTCTAAGACGAGCCTGGGGAGAAGGAAGTTTGGCCTTTTGGGGATATTTACGAGCGAAAGGGGATTCGTGTTTTACGTGGAAAACTCGCACAATGTATTACGAGGTATCATGGAATTAGACCAGTGATAATGGTGATAAAACCAATGCGATTATGGTTGTTTGCTGCTATCACCCCGATCTTCCTAGTCAGGATGCGCGCACTTTTGCGGCCAATTTTATGGTCGTCTCCGAAATAATGTTGCTTATCTCTCAGATTGTCCTTTAGATAGGATAGTGTTTATACCAAAATGCCACCTTTTTGCCGTTATTGGAATAGAATATTTTTGTTTAGTGCAGATGCCGTTTTGGAAGACTCGTAGCGGCTTGATATGTCACAAGCAGGGTGATAAAAAGGACAGGCTTAGCGCAAATGTTCTATAAATGTCTTTCATCTGCGACAAGTCGAGACAGCAAAGAATATGTGGATCTCGTACCTGGAGAAAGATGGACGTTGGATGTTGAAGATATATCTCTTGTTTGTGTGCTTTCAGTAAAAGGCATAGGGCAGTCGGCCTTGGGCCAGTCAATTTTTGAAAAAGTGTGAAAGCTCGTTAGAAGGCTGCCACGCAAAACGCAAGAATGGCAATCACCCTTGATGGTTTTTTCCTTCAACTCGTTATCACAGCTATCGTTTTAGGCACCTGAAGATAAATTTAGAAGCAGAATCCGGCGCTAAAGACGCCAGTTGTGGAAACGCTACGTTTACGTTCCAGCCTATCTCTAATTTAAAGTAGACTCGTTCAAAATCACATGACTCAAGCAACTCACGTGAGCTTTGGGTCAATCGATCTTTGAAAAGGAGTGAAAGCTTGTTAAAAGGCCGCCATACGCAAAACCATGAATGGTGATCAAAGTTGGGTTTTCCTCGCGAATTCGTTATCATTGCTTTCGTTTATGATTAGGAAAATAAATTTAAAAACAGAATCCGCGCTGATTTGAAAAGTGTATGAAGTATTTTATGCATCCGACCGGTTTATATCCAGAAAAATTTATTTTTTTATTTCCAATACTTTCTTTGACGATTTAGAAATTTCTTGATTCGTGATGAGCGTATGTTGGATGTTTTCATCCCTTCCCAAAATTTAGCGTTGACATGAAAATACTTGTCAATACTGATCACAATATAATTGGAGGGTTTTTGCTTTTTCTCTAGCTAGCAGAATAGCGTGGATTGGACGTTTATGCTTTATGGTTCTAAGTCCAAACTAGGACAAGCAGCGCTAAGCAGAATAGGATGAGTCCAGTATATGCATTAAGCTGATACTGTTTTGTTTTTCAAGTTTTGCGCCGAGCCGCCAGCAAAATTCGAGTCCTTTTGTTATATTTCATCAGAAACCAAAATTAAGTCGTCTTTCAGTGAAATAATTACGCAGTTATTCGAGGCATGACTGATATTGAGAGGGAATCGCCGATTGCATTACATATAAAAGAAAAATGAAGGAAGAAATTTTAGGTAGACTTTCTTGCAGCTACAAAAAAAAATGTAAGAAGGAGGAGAGACAAATATGCTACCGTAAAGGTATGAAAGATTCTGAGATAACCTTTCCAAGTGCTACTACGCTAAAAAACACTTTATGGGAAAACTCATCACGTTATATTAATGCGTTGTACGTAGGAAACGTTTTTATGTTTAGGTGAAGGGCCTTCTTATGTCTTACCGCCCATTTAGAGAGCATTTTTAGACCATCATAATATCAAATGAGAATATTTGTATGCCTTAATATAACCTAGAGCTTTATGAACCTTAGCAACCTAAATATATCTAGACTATTTATTATATACCTTAGTGGCCTAAGAATTTATAAACCTCAGCAGTCTTAATGTACCTAGAGTATTTATTTACCTTAGCCTTAATATACCAAGAGTATTTACCTTAGCAGAGCAGCCTTAATATAAGTACAGTATTTATGAACCTTAGCAAGCCTAGATATACCTTACAGAATGAATTTATATACCCTAGAAGTCTTAATATGCATAAAATATTTAATTTACAGTAAAATAAATTGCCTTTTTCCCTGATTCGCTTAATTGACCGTGATTTCATTCTTTTTTTAGTCCAAGTTTACTTTTTACCCTTCATTTTATCTCAATTCCTTTATCTTAATTAAGACGTCTTACCTCCTTGTGAAATGATTAAGGATAAGTTATAAAATATTGTATAGGCTGATAAGGTATACAAATGATTATAGGTTTCATTTAAGGGGGCTTACGACCTTTAAACCACTCTTGATAGAGTAGAAATAAGGTCAGTTTCGAAGCTATGTCATTTTTTAAGTATTGCATAAAATGGAATACTTTTTTTTCCATTATGCTCCTGCATTTTTAAGGTATAAAATACATTGTACAAACATGATTTAAATATTAGCAGAAGTTTTTGTGTCGGGCTCGTTAAGGTATAACATCATTGTGAGTAAAGATTTGAGGAATAGTGCTGCGCGCAAGATTGCATATAAACAAATAGATGTATACAAATAAATTTTAGTGTATGTTATTCTATATATATAACAGATTAAAATAAAAGCAAAAAATAAAAAATTAAATAAAATTTAATATTTTTTATCAATTAAGTTTCATGGAAGCAGTAAATATTCTGACACGTCAACAACAATGTCTTCCCCAAAATTCCAAAATAATAAATTTTTTTTTCAATATTGTGGTTTTAAAACAAGCATGTAGGTTTAACGAATATGTATACCAATTTTTGAACAAGTTGCTCAAATAGTACTTCAGATATCATGCGCCCAATCTGAGATCTTTCTAAAAAAACAAAGCTGAGAAAAACCGCCGTAAAGATAAAATTTTGGTTACAGAAGCCCATGGTTTGCTCAGTGTACCTTTCGATTTTCTTTCATATCTCTGGTATTTATTTGAATTTTGTCATGCGGTTGGTGTCAAAATGATCAGAAATGTATGTACTTTAATATATATTTTTGAAAAATCGAATTTTTGGAAGGTTTAAGGGTCGTAAGCCCCCTTAAGCTGCTGCGGTAGAAAGCATTCAAGGTATATTAAAGTTAAGATCAAGTATCCTAGGTTTATTAAGGCTGCTAAAGTATATAAAAAGAAAAAGGCAAAGGAAATAAATTTAGAAGAGATACGTGGTAGGTATTTAATTAACGTCACACTGGAGCAAAACAACGGGCTATTCACGACAGTCTGGGATCAACCCCCGAGAGGAAAGATCCGAGGACATAACCACGTTATTTTGAACCACGGCCAGACGACGAAGATAGAGAAAAGAGCTATTTGAAAAATAAGAGGGATGGTAAATAAGTGGAGAACGAAGTAGTGCATTTTTTTAATACAGGTTAATATTTTCTAACATACTTTAGTATTTACTAAACACATTCAGAGCAATTTTACAGAAATATTATACGATTAGAGAGTCATTGAAACAAGTTAAGATTTTGTAACTACACAAAATGGTTTATAGAGCTGTAGACGAAACTGAGTATTTTGTTTCTTTCATTCTCCTTTAGTACTAATTTGTAGCAGTAATAAACACGGAAGGTTCAGATCTTCCGCGTGTTTTGCAATTCCCCCCCTTCAGCATTGCATAACACTACACCGAAAGAAAATAATCGGTCACAAAATTATCGACTAAATAAGCTCCCAAATTATATCTAAAATCAATTAGACATTGTTTCCTTACCTGACTAAGCCATCCAATTTTCATTCTTTAGTCTCCCATTACAAGGTCTTTTTTAGAAAAAGCAAGCGGTCATTACCACACTTAGTGTGTGATTAAACATTTAAGTAGCAAGAATGGACAGCTGAAGAGAAATTGGCTTTTCCGGCAATTAAGTCATAAGAGAGCGGGCTGGTCTTGGACACTCCCCATTTTCGATTCAGATTGTACAGGAGGTGTCAATATTCTTCCAAAAGATATAATTACGACGCCGGGCTTACAACTTAATTACGAGACGTTTGCTATCGCTGGGCTTTGACTGCTTTGGCAATGGGGAATTAGGAAAAATGGTTACTTTCCAAGAAATCAATGTCCGGAACTTAAGAGTGCACTGATTTTCCATTGGTATTAAGACCGATTGCTTTGGCACATATATGGAGAAATTCGGAAAATTTGTTAGGTTTTTAACAAATGAATGACTGGAACTTAAGATTGCAATGATTTTCGATTGGTATTGAGACGTTTGTCGCTGGGCTTTGGCTGTAGAAATTTTGAGAAAATGGTTGCTTTCTAACAAATACATAATTGAAACTTAAAGTCTAAATACCAATGGAAAATAAGTCTTTATTCCTTTGGCAGTGAGGAATTAAAAAAAATGGTTACTTTCTAAAAAATGAATGACTGGAACTTAAAATACGACTGGGTTTCCATAGGTATGGAAACGTTTGGTATAATTCAAGAAATGAAAAGAATGAATTTACCTAGTTCAATTTATTTTTCATAACAAAGGAGCCATAACCTTTGGTATATTTATCGAAAAAAAAATAATTTTATAAATATTAGTCAGAACTAAACGCCATTAATAAATAGCGTTACATGAATATTATAACGTTTACCAAGGCCAGAAGAAACGCGGTTTAATGTATGCCAATCATGACAGCGTCATGAGATTTAAACAATGTGTACGAGAATTTTAGGGCACAATACTGAAAAATGCTCAGCTTTTAAATAACTGAATTTTCAAAATGCGTACAAAAATCCCAGGAGTATAATTCGGAAAATTGGTAACAAAGACTGAAAAATGAGTTTTTATTAATTGATCCATTTTCCTCGCAATGTGAAATTCCTCGACACACGCAGGTTCTTTCCAGTTGACCTTTTCCATAGCTCAGATCTCGTTTTTTACAATTATCTATCAGAACACCAAACATCGGAAATAATGAAATGCCAATAGAGTTGCCGCATTTTAAGAATTTATGAAATTCTAAACAGCGAAAACTCTAGAACTCACTCAGCCCCAGTATTCCTACAACCGCTTGTTTGAGGTGAAGGGATGAAACACAAGTATTCTTATGTGTGCTTGTTTGAGTAGATGAATGAATTGAATGAAACTCTACACGTGCGTGTTGAAATGACGGAAGGGTATGAAACTTCAATATTTCCACACCTGCTTGTTGTAAATGGAAGAAAGGGAATGAAACTCCAATATTTCTACACATGCTTGTTGAAGTGAAGGTAAGAGAATGAAACTGCAGTATGTTTACACATGCTTGTTTGCGAAGCCCAAGGGTTGGTTGGTTTGTGGGGTTTTATGGCGCAGGGGCCATACTTGACCATAGGTAATGGTAATTTTAGTTAACGTCGTACTAGAGCAACACAACGGGCTATTGACGACGGTCCGGGATCAGTCCCTTAAGGGAAAGATCCGAGGACAACACCTCGTAATTTTGAACCACGGTCAGATGACGAAGCAACACCCGAGCTGGCACCCCACTCTCCAAACTTCCACGCCAACCCAACGTGAGGACTTTCGGCCACGACAGATTTAAGGTGCACCAGCCGCCTCTACACCATACGCTTACAAACATCCATGCCCGAACCCGGAACCTTCCGATCTAGAGGCTAACACCTTAACCACTATACCGGTTGGTCGGCATACTTGACCATAGAAAGTGAAGGGTAGATATTTTAATTAACGTCGCAGTGGAGCAACACAATGGGCTAATGGTGACTGTTCGGGATGAAACCCGAAGGGTAGGTGGGTATTTTAATTAACGTCGTACTGGAGCAACACAGTGGGCTATTGACGATGGTTCGAGATCAATCCCAGCGGGAAAGATCGGAAGTCAGATAACGAGGCAACATATGTGAGCTGGCACACCACTCTTCAAACTTCACACTACGCCAAGAAACACGAATTGCAAGTTAAATTCCTGATCCGAGGACACCACGCAATTTTGAACCGCGTTCAGATGACGAGGTCACACATAAGCTGTGGCCAACCACTCACCAAAATTCCACACCATTCCAACGTGATGACATTTGAGGCCACGACAGATATATGCACCAGCCTCTTTGTATACGATGGTCTTTGGTAGGATTCAAACTCGCAACCTTCTGGTTGCTAATCCGTTACTCATGCAACCAGGCTACCGCAGCCCGAAGGTTAAGGGAAGACGAGAGTTAGTTTTTATTAGTTTGACCAATTTTCACCATTATACCCCGAGATACACTTAATTTGCTTTATAAGATTTCTTTCCAATTTATAGTGCTTTCCGTTATCTATCTGTATATCTATCGCATTTCACTAGTTTCTGAAATTTTAAATAGCGGTAGCTCCCAAGAACTTCATTTTAACTTCACTACTCAAGCTTGTAGGCGAAGGGGAATGAAAAATGATTTTCATTAATTTGACAGCTTTTCAGATTTAGACCCCAAGGACGTAGTACGCATTGCAAAATTCCTCGTGAGGCTTGCTTTCAGATTTCTTTCCGATCAAGCACAATATCGTTGAGCTGATAGCGAGTCACTCCTTTGATTGCATTCGATTCGATTCGATTGAAACCAGCATTCCTCTCGGATGACCTTTTTCTCAATGCTTGAATCTGTCGTTCTTTACAATTCTCTTTCAGGACACCCAAAAGCTTCGTCGTATTTCAACGTCATCCATCTCTCGCATTTCATCATAGTTCCGAAATTCTAAAAAGCCCGACAGCTTTCAGAACTCCCTTCAACTCCAGTATTTCTACACACGCTTGTTTGAGAAGGCGAAGGGAGGGGAACGCGAGATGGGATAATAGTTACGAGGCATACAAGAATCCGAGCAAAACAGTACATCAAAACCGGGCGTCATGGGTGGGCTGGCGTAGCCACCTCACAAGCGCTCGGGTCTTCCCTGTAAAATTCTTAATTAGAGGACCACAGCAGAAAGCCGCTGCAGGCCAGATAGAGGACGTGCCACGTTTTTTAATCGACTTTAGTAATTAACACAGCAGTTCAATGGAGACATCAAGGTTGGATTGCTGAGGTGCTGAATCAATCTCCAATTATTCCCCACTTCTTGTCTCGCTGGACAGCGACTTGTAGGTTTGACAAACTGCTTTGAAAAATGAAGATCCTCCGGAGCTAATGAATCAAAGAAATCGGGTCCAGATAAATGGCATGAGTCACGAATCAAACCATTGGATTGCACTTTGTCTTCCTAATTTTTCCTTGATATGAAGAAACGAGCAAATAATTAACTGTCAACAAAGAACGACCAACGCAGAAAGTTCGATGTGACGAAATAAATGTTTTTTCTTGGTCCACCTTTTGCAGGCCTCAATTTAACGTCTCTGACTTCGCCTTGAGTTTATGTGAATGGAGATTTTTAGTTGCGGGAAAATTCAGTAAAGGAAACGAGAGTACTTTTTCTACACCGATTTTTTTTTGGAATCTAAAGCGTCAGTATTGATAGTATAAGTTATAAAATAATTTTTGATGAACATTTATTTCATTTTGTACCCTTCTATATTATAAATATCTATAGAATTAGTTGCTCCTAAAAGATTAAGCAATTAAAAATGCTGTTTACATAAACATGAAGACTTGCTAAAGTTTTTTGGTCGAACAATTTTTAAGATAGTATCTATAGCAATGTGCTATGAATTTTATCGATGAATTTGTGAAATTTGAGACAAAATTAGGAAATTAATTTCGAAATTTAAGAACCACTTTACAGTCACACTCGAATTAGAAGTCTCCCCAAGTTGGGATCCTGATATCGGTTAATTTATTGACACTGTAGTACACCGGATTTCTTCTAAAAGTTCATCATCTCAGATCTTCAGTCTTAAGACGTGGATAATTAGTTTGAATAGCTTTCAAGGAAAAGGTTAATTCAAAAATCAATTGTGAAAAAATATTATGTATCTTTAAAATGCGTAAAGAATTTAGGTAAGTTGGTTGGATTGGATTGGATTGGATTTTGAAATTTTATGGCGCAAGGTCCAAAAACGGACATGCTGCGCCAAGGGTAAGTTGGTTGGATATTGGGGTTTTATGGCGTAATGTTTAGGTTGGTTGTTTTAAGACCGAAAGACCATATTTGACTAAGCTGTGCCACAAGACAACGCTAAGTAAAACACGTCGCGAAAGAGAAAATAGATTGGGGAATATAGTGCAATAAAAGCAGAAAAAAATTCTTGATAATATACCGTTAAGCGCGAATCCCGTGTATGCTAAAAACAGTACACCTCATGGGTAGGTAGTTCATTAACATTGCACTGGATCAACACAATGGGTTATTGTACCTCATGGAAAAGATTTCTAGAGTACTTCAGATCCGTGAAACCGAAAACACATCAAAGAGATGTGTCCCCGAGAGTACATAGAATTTAGGAAAACTTTGTTGAGAATTTTCTACTTGGAAATCATCCAACCATTAGGTATTTAGTTTTCTAATATGTATAAATATTCCGAGGAACTTTGATTTTAAACAAGTTGAATTTAAACTGAAATATTTTTGCTCGACTTTACTTAGAAACCTAATAGCAGAGAGAAGGGGTGTCCGATCTTTTAGCTTGCCCGGGCCTCATTGAATGAAAAGGAACTGTCGACTTTTAAAATATAATATGGCGAATGTATGCAAGTAACAAAATATCCTTTATATTTATTGTAACCTCAAAGAGGGAGCAACAAACAAAACTAGTGGGACATTCGATCTAGTTTTTATGAAAACACACAAAGTATCAATTACTGGCTTGGTGGAAGAGCTTACAAATCTTAGCCAGTTCCCAAGTTGCTGGTCAGAAAATTCGCTCCAGTTGTCTCTTCACGTGTTTCATCATGGAAAATAGAGCTGATAAAGAATAAGGCGTGATTTGTTCTTTCTCTGGCCAGCTTTTAGGCTTCATGGCACAAGGGTTCCAGCAACAAGACAACGCCGAGTCAAAAATATCGTGAAAGGCGAAAAGAAATGATTGGGGAATGGAGTAGTGTGAGAGATGAAAGCATAAAAGATCACTTTGGTATCCCGGAAGCGCGACTAAAGATAGTAAAAACCTTTGGGAAAAGATCACTAGAGTACCTCGGGTTCGTGAAGCCAGTATACACCTAAAGATTGGGTTTTGGCGCAAGATACATATTTGGTCAAATTGCGCTAAACCGAAGATAACATCAAGTCAAAAAATATCGCGAAAAGAAAAAAGGACTAGGGATATAATGCGATGACAGCAGAAAAAGATCATTTATGTATTCAGGAAGCGCGATTCGCGTATTTACTAGGCAGTAAACCCTATGGGAAAAAAGAAAAGATCACTAGTACCGCGGATTCGTAAAGCCCTTGCACATCTAAAGGCTATGTACCACGGAACGATATTTTTCTCGAGGAAGCCAGGGGAAAATCTCGCTTAAAGTCACAGTTAAAATTTACGATCTTGCGGGGCCATTGTATTAAAGCGTTGTTGCGTTTCAAGATCTAATGTCCATTAAATAAGAAATGTACAATTCGTAAATTAAAAATAAATACTGAAACTGGATCGACAGTTAAAGTTATCTGACATGAGCTTTGCAGTGTAAGGTATTTTATTTAACTGAAACAGAGCTTTACAATATTCCATGTGATACAATTTCTTACCGTAATAATTCATTTGACAAATCTCTAAAAATAATAAATGTTCTTGTGAAATTAATGAAGTGTAAACTATATATATATAAATTTACTCAATCGCATATGCTTAAAACTTAGCATCACAAATAACATGCTTCAAATTAGTAACTGTAGATTGCATTGCTTTCGAATAATTATCAATGAAAGAGGTAGCATTACACACCTTTGGCACATGGACCGTGGGACTTGCATCATATAACATTTACAAAAAGCATCCCATATATGCTTTTCAATTACAAGAAATATACTTACTTACTGGTAAAAAGTAAATACAGTCACATAACTATGGTAAAATACTTCTCAAATATCAAAAGTTTACAAAGTGAATCTTGAGCCTCGATTCAGCAGAGGACGATTTAAAAATTTAATTCTCAAAATACAATGCTTTAAAATTTCTCTATTGTACAATGCTTAAAACATTTTTCAATATTTTCTAACAAAAGGCATAAAAGACAGCAAAAAGGCATACAAACTAGACTTTCTATGAGATGGTATAATACTGCTTACTTATTTCAGTGCTTTGAAGGTATATAACAATATATGTAGTCAGATACCCGACTTATCTAGCAAAAAGATATTTTTTTTAGTCTATGAAGAGAGCCAAAGGGTGCCTCTTAAAACGTTTTTAAAATAATTCATTCATCTAAAAAAATCTGAATTATTATGAAAGAATTTTTTAATCAATAATTTTTATAAAATATTAAAATACGAAAGAGTATATCTATTTTCATCTCCACTACGTACTTCCTACAAATATATTTAAAGAAATTGTAAGCAACTAAAATAGAAAGTATTAAACAGTTTGCATATTATATTTCTTTTCTTGTATGACTGAAATAAACGCATAAAAAGATCCTGGAATACATGAAAATTCACATTAGAAATTTTTCATTGCAATGCCTTATACTCTTAAATCTGAAAAGCCAATTTAAAGATATCCTTGTAGTTTGAAGTAGTAAAATATGAGGAACCGTTTTCATTCAATAAGCTAGTGTCGTCATAAGTGGAAAATCAGTTCATTCCTCAATCAAGGTGTATATAGCCGATTTCTCAAAATCCATTATTCATTTCACCGGAAAATAAGTATACTTCGATATTCAGAAATTAAATTAAAAGAACAGTTCATATTTTTCAACACCAATGTAATGATATAACAGATAAAATACATTTAATGTAGTCATTAGAGCAGACATTTATCTTAAAATGGTTGTTCAATTTAAAAGCGTATAACAATACATTAAAACATGAAAATTGGAATGATTTAAAATAGTTCCATTCGTCTAGACACTTAAAAGTAACAGATTTTAAGTACTACTATTCAAAAATTTAATCTCACTCCATTAGTTGTTATAAAAACAAGCTGAAAATCTCTGAATATAAATACTGGTACATAAAATACAATAAAAATAAATTTTGGAATGTCGAAGTCTCTAGAGATTTAGAAACACTGGAATGTCACCTGTGTGGTTTTTATTAACATGGATTTGGTCAAACCACAACAGATTTTATCTTTAAAACTATGAAAATAAAAAAATTATCGATTTATTTTTACAGCTAAGTTAATTTTCTTTATCAAAGTTAATTCTTAAAAACTCACATGTGCTCCCAAATGTACAACAGAAGAAAGATAAAATATATACATATAAGTGTTATATATATAAAAGCTTACACTAAAATCAATAAACCTTGCTATAAATAAATGTGATCAAAATGTAATTTTAATATCTTCTACCCTGGTTAACCAATCATACACATTACAGGCTAACATTTTTTTATGAAACTGAAATGAACGAAAATATGAACAACCAATTGAGTTATTTGTGTTATGTTCTGCAAAACAAATTAATGGCATTTTAAATTAACCTCTTCTTTCTTGAAGTCAAGTTTGGGTACATTAAAATAACTTGTTTACCCTCAGTACTTAACAATATATTTATTCATTCTTATTGTCCCCATTCAGCTACATCTTAGTCAAACCCATTGGAGTAATACAACCATTTGGGGACACATTACCCCATGAGAAACCAGTTTTAAAAGTAATACCCAAAAAATGATTTAAGATTTTTAAATTGTTAAATAGCTAAAAAATCAATTAAGGTTTTAAAAGTGCTAAATAGCCAAAAAATCAATTCCTAGTTTCAAAGTACCTTAAATAGTCTAAAATGCAATATTTTGAGGGGAGGGTTTTTCTCGGGATGAAGAGGTTAATACAACATAGAAGACTTAATAATTGTATACATATCATACCATAGGAACATATTTTTGGTGTTCAGACAACCTTTCAATTCTGTAGCACTAATTTTGATGATCTAATTGTCAGAAGGCTCTGCTCCATACTTAAAGCACACCGATAGAAAAAAATCGATTATTTTCAAACACCAAGCGTGTTGCAACGTATATCAGTTATACTTTTGTAATCGTTTTAAGTTCGGTCTCTATAGAGTTCCGACAAGGGCAAAAATCAACAACTTGCAAAACCGGGGTTATACTTAAAGTGCACCATGACTGGCATTTCATTTATGTTGATCTTCCGAAGCCCGACAGAATCAAGAATAAATGGCACGTCTGTCTGCAGCATTCCAAAATCGTTCTAGAACCGGAAATCTTGACTAGATTCTAGGGTCAGCTCTGTCCATATGCCCGTATCGCAACTGCGAATGCGTGGGGACTAGACAGGTATATCTGCTCTTTTTTCAGTGTTTATTTACATGGTACTTTCAATTTGCGAGTGTTTTACGAACTTTAACTTTGACGTTGGAGAAAAAGGATATATACCCTGATCTTAAGTGTTCTCAAGGTTGATCTGGTCTATTGCTTCGAAAATCTATCGCTATGTGCTGTGTTAAAACTTCAGCTTTGAAATTGTCTCCAAATTACATTCGAAATGTCCGATAGTTACTGTGAAATAAGTTATGAATCGTGAGAAACATGAACTTGGAGGCAGATGTTATATCCAATTTCATTTTGTATAGTTTCCCTCGACTGAGTCTCTAGGTTCCATATCCTAGAAATTAGCCGATAAAGAGTCATGAATTTTTGTTCAGTACATCGCAAGAATGATGTTCAGAATGAAGTCTAATAACGCAAAGATCAGCAATAGAGGTAATATTAATGTTCTTTAGTTATATTAAATGTCAAAATGCCTGTTCTTAAAGCACTCGTCAATCAAAAGCAAAATGCAAATGAACATTGGAAAGCAGAGATATGTAGCCAAGTACCCACGCATGCGCTGTTAAACCCGATATGGTGCATACGAACAAAACTAGCTCTAGAATCTAGTGATATCTTGCACTCAGATGTCACTTAGATCCTCCCATACAGGAATCGGTTCACCTTGTATCATGGTTCGATCTTCTTATTTTCCTCTTGCGGTCTTTTCTGTCCTTAAGTAAATGCAACAACCTGTTTGGATGTGGTATCATCTTTGGTGTCTGTTGCTGGTGCAAATCATTCAAGTACGGATGGTTTCTCTTGGTGAAATGGAAGCATTTGTTGCGATGGGTCTTGACGTGCTCTGATCCAAGGATTGGCTTTCCTTTGCTGTTGAATCCAACGCACCACTCGGGATTGTACACCGATCTCAGGACAGAATACATGCGATCGGCACTGAAGTGCTCCTCGAATATGCAACGGGGACTAGCGCCAGAGAACTGGAAATTAAATGGAAAGTATTAGTAGAGGTGCACTTGAAGTCATACTGGAGCAGCACAACGGGATATTGGCGACGGTCCAGGTTGTTTGTTTGGGGGTTTTATGGAGCAAGGGCCCATATTTATTCATGCTGCTCCAGACACAAGAAATACAAGTTAGACAAACACACAATGAAAATTTTACTGACACAGAAAAGAAATACACCCATGAAGAAATGAACCAGATAGGAATTGAACCTGAGCCGCCTACGACTAGAAGATTGCTAGCGCAGTGGAGTGAATGAGCAACGGTCCGGGATCAATCCCGAAGGGGAAAGATCCAAGGACAAGCGTCTCGTAATTTTGAACCAGCGGTCAGATGACGGTAATTGGTAATTTTTGGTAATTTTTAGTTAACGTCGTACTAGAGCAACACAACGGGCTATTGACGACGGTCCGGGATCAGTCCCTTAAGGGAAAGATTCGAGGACAACACCTCGTAATTTTGAACCACGGTCAGATGACGAAGCAACACCCGAGCTGGCACCCCACTCTCCAAACTTCCACGCCAACCCAACGTGAGGACTTTCGACCACGACAGATTTAAGGTGCACCAGCCGCCTCTACACCATACGTTTACAAACATCCATGCCCAGACCCGGATTCGAACCAGTAACCTTTCGATCTAGAGGCTAACACCTTAACCACTATACCGGTTGGTCGGCTGGTCAGATGACGGGGGAATGATGTTAGGAATGGTTAGGAGTGGGGAGCCAGCTCCCCACTCTCCTAACTTCCACACCGCGCCTATGTACACGCAGGTGTTTGACTAGACCGAGTTTCAAACTAAAAACACTCCTGTAATTTGATAATTTTTAATTAGCATCGTACTCTAAAGGAGCACAACAGGCTATTGACGACGGTCCGAGTCAATCCCCTAAGGGATGTCCTAATCCGAGGACAACACGTAATTTAGAACCACGGTCAGATGAGGAGGTCAACACCCGAGCTGGCACCCCACTCTTCAAACATCCATACCAACCTAACGTGAGGACTTTCGGCCACGGCAGATTTAAGGTGCACCAGCTGCCTCTACACCACACGCTTACCAACATCCATGCACTGACCCGGATTCGAACCAGGAACCTTCCGATTTAGAGGCTAACACCTTAACCACCAAACCGGTTGGACGAAACACAACACTCCGGTTGCTATTACGTTGCTGTTCCAACTAGCCTACAGCAGCCCGCATGTAACGTGGTATGGTATTTTATTTGATGTCACACTAGAGCAACACAGTGGGGTATTGCACGTAATATGGACAGCACCTAACAACGGAACACCGTAATATATATCTCCAAATAATTATCAAAATCTCTCAGAGTCGGAAAATAATACTTTTGTTATGACCTTTTTATACTCACTGCGTACAAACATGACAAAAAATTTCAAAGAAATTCAATTAATTCACATAAGCGATTTTCAATCTTTTCATCATGACACACAAACTAATTACTAATATTCTGCGAATCAAAAGGGATTTTTTTCCATTCTAAAAAATAGATATAATTTTGATGTACCAATTATTAATTAACCACTTTTTGCTCAAAATCGGTTTATCAAAAGTTTTTTAAAACTATTTTTTGACATAAAAAATAATCATAATTATTTTCGGGTAGTACTTGAAATCATTTGTCAAAAAGTCCAAAATTAAACCGTTGAAATGAAGTTTCCACAATGCAAACCTCTTCACCATCCGTAAGGTAAACCAGCGCCATTACTCAAATACTCGGGTTCATAAAACGAAAACAAGTAGTGCATTATCGTTCGGGATAACAAAAATGTTAATGCCGTAAACACGTCATGATCTCTTTCAAACTTAATAAATGGCCACTCAAAGTCTTCATCAGGAATTCAGTGTTGTACACCGCTATCGTTATTCATTTATGCAAATGTATTTAGTTTGAATCCCTTTTCCACTTAGGAAAGAAGTGTCGAATTAATAGATCGTATTTCGAGTGGTTTCGGAAACCATAAAGTGATTTCGACACAAATCGTTAGCCCAGTTGCGATTCTCTCAACTCATAAATATTTTGCTTTTTCTAACGAACCATGCTCAGTTAGCGATTGAAAATATTTATTCGAATGAGAAAAACGAGACGATCACGGGAAAGGGAATTTTGACAGCAATGAATAATATATACATTTCCTATTTTTTTAAAAAACGAAACAGAATATATCTCCCTTAATTACAAAACACAAAAAGTCTTCGCTATGCGAGATAAGCCTTCGATTTAAGCATGGTTATAAATAAAAATGGCGATTGCGAATGTTAAATTTACTAAGTTTCCTTTAGGAGGCAAATGTTTAAATAAGAGGTTAATGCTTCTGAGAAAGGTAAAAAGAATTAAAGTGACGTGAGAACCCGAACAAGTGCTTGTATTTCAGATTTCTAAATTTGATATGCTTAAGGGTAAAATCTACCAATCAGTTATTCGAGTACTAAAACGAAGGATACATAATGTGTCCAAAGATTAAGGATAGTGCAATCCGAGATGAATACCTGCACAGTCCTCCAAAAGAGAATTTAAAATTCCACACAGCTACGTGGAATAAAATAAGAACATACATATGCCTCGTGGTGCTACTGGAAGCTAAAGAAATAAAAAATGCTTGGGTGAACAAATTGTTTTAGTTACTGCGAAAAACATTTTTGCTATTTAAATCAAACCAATAGAAAGTATGCTTGGCTGACACTAATTCAAGCCTCACATTGTGTATACATGCTATCCACAAGGCTGTCCTCATTCGAACACCAGGAGACATCTTTGCTCTTCTATAGTCTTTGGAGGGGTTGTGTAGATAGCAATGCGACTTTCAAGATCATCCAAAGCTTGCTCTATTGGATTGATTAGGTGTCTTTGCTTGATACGAATTCAGTATTCTTAATTTTTGGACAGGCGTAATTGAGGCATTTTAGAAGATACTTTTATAGGGTTTTAGGTTGTAGCTTATCATATTGTGATTTTTCAAGATCATTAGGAAAAATTGCACTTATCGTTGGCTAGAGTAAAAAGAACCGACTTCATTAACTAGAAAAACAAATTTTCCAGTAGTCGTTTGATGACATTCATTTTTGACTCAAAATTAAAAGCATTGATTGTAACCCGATTGATTTGGTATTTTTTAATTAACGTCCCACTTGAGCAACACAACGGGCTATGGGTGACATAACATGATTGAACAAAAATAAAACATCGTGATATGATATATTTCTTATAATGAAAACAAGCATATGCCAAAGCCCATTTCCGAAAAATGCCAGCTTCACACCAACAGAATCCCGGTCAGTGCCAGTCGATCTGAATCCATTAGAACTGACTAGCGTATATTCGAGCGCATTGCAGCTGAAAGGTTGGTAGATTGGTGTTTTGGTTTTATGGCGCGAGATCCAAGAATAAGCTGCGCCCAAACGCAAGACAGAAAATTAGGAAATTGTTTTTTAAGCCAGACCAACATTAACACTTTCGCTGCCGATCACACACCAGCGCATGATGTGGCGTCAACGCTAATGAGTCAATCACGCGGCAGCGCGTGATGTCTAAATAGCTAGACACGCGTTCGCGAGGGAAGAGCTGGGCCTCAACATCTATTCTTCGCTGCAATTGGCATGTTAGGTGTTTGCGTGGAGTAAAAGTCAGAAGCCAGTTAAGGTATGTGTGTAGTTTCGAATTTATAGCTTTGTTAGTTATTAAAAAATATTGTAATGAGTTGTAGAAACGATAGTTCTGTATGGCCTTCACGCCCCAGAAAAAGAAAAATGCAATCTAAGGAGCCACTAACAGACGATGAAATCGCAATTTTTTTTTGGCTGAGCTTTCTACAATCTATTCTGGTATTCACGCACTTTTCAATCATTTGTTGTATAAAGTAAGTCGACTTTTGGGAAAGACCCTTTTCTACGCGACGAGGTAATAACTATCAACACATCATAACATGACCTGCAGCGAATGTGTTAAAACAGAAATGAAATGAATAAAATCAAGCGAAATACATAATAAATATGATGGTAAAATTTAACAAGAAATGTAACACCATATTTTTAAATAAGAGAGCTAAGATGGGGTATCCCTACATTAATTGATAAAACATGATGGAATTCGATTTAAAAACCTTATTTATAATTTCTGGTAAAAATCTTTAATGAAGAAATCCAAAATGTAATGGATGGGGAAGTTAACACAACCGGTCTCATAAAATTGGTAATGAAGTTTTAAAAAATGTTGATAAAAATGTCTAAGACCGGTAAAAGTTAAAATATGATAGATGGAGAGTTTCTCTCTTGCCACTATTGGCAAGATGGAGCGGTTTCTCCAACCAATAAAAATCTAAAAGGGACTCGTGAATGGCCGGTGCGATTTGAAGTTTAAAGATCCGTATTCAGGCAATGGCAAAAGGTTTTAAGACGAACTAGGTATTTATTATAGATGCGGCTTTTCCGAATATTCGTTTGTCAGTTTCTACAGGATTCAGATCGATTCGGATTATGTTTGTTCGAAATGTAGTACAGATATAGTATTATAGAATATAATGTCGGTCCTAAATTGACGTTATAATATTGCACTATACCCACTCTTAGTAAAGTACGAGTAAAACAATTATAATGGAAATTAAATTACTCCTATTTAACTCTCCAGTGGTTTTTTGACGAAACACCTCGTCATCCAGTTCTGATCAGTTTTGATAAAGACAAGATACCCCGTCATCAAGATACTGTCGATTTTTTTTTATGACGAGATCAAGATCTGGTCAGTTTTCTTCAGTCTGACGAGATACCACGTTCATCGAGATCCGGTTAGTTTTGCTAATGACGAGATACCTCGTAACCACCACCAGGAGGGTTAAGAGGCAAAAAATTCTTTAAAAAACATCTACAATGAAAAAGTTCAATTTTGCTAAAAAAAAGGCTCCTTTTTAAATTGCTGGTCAAACACCAAGTTCTCAAAATACATAGCAAAAGCCATTTAAATTTCTAGAAATGCATAATTTTGCTTTCCGGGCAATATTATTTTTTAAGTCTTTCCAACAACTGATCAGTCGAGCGGCTAAATCCCTTTTTGAAGCAATTTTCCAGTCGCAAAGCTCTTTTCTTCCGAAAGATTGAGGATTTCCCCCTAACATTGGCCCTTTTTGGAAGGTTTCGTATCGTCTGACCTACCCCGTAGATAGAAATCGTTTTTTTCCGCTGCATCAAAAGAAGCGATTTTCCCGTGAAGCTAGTTTGTAGTGTGATCTATCGGATTCTGTCATCATGTTCACATTCTTGAAGACTGCATTCGCTTCTATATAAAAAAAAAGACAAAACTGGAGGTAACATATTGATGCAGCTTTTTTTTTGTATCACACCTGTGATGCATCGGGTAATTTTTCATGAAGATTGTTTTCTTATCTTCATATTTTTTCTACTATCAGTAATTTGCTCTAATCCGTTTAATGGAATTATATTTTTTATTATATTATTCATACTAGATTCTTTTTAAGTTGAGGTTCCAATAGCTTTTGAGTTGTTTCAAGATATTTGTTTTTGTTTGTATTAAATTTTACATTTAAAGGACCTCGAAACAGGGCTGGCAGACAAAGCAATTGCAAAATAGAAGCATATTTTTTAAGTAGCAGCAAAGGGGCAGCTCTAAACTCCATTTTTGTAGCATTTTTTTTTTACAATAGTAGCCAAGTGCTCTAAACTCTATTTTAGTAGCAATTTTAGTTGTCCAGATATATAAAATGAATCGGCTAAAACCCAAAATATACTAACTAGGTATGAAATGCTTTGAAGATCTCTAGAAATTTAAAACTTTAAAAATAAAAAATAAATATTTTCGTGATAGGGTGTGTTCATGACAATCTAATAGAAACCAGATTCCTGTGGTTTTCTTTCATACTTGGCCACACCTCCAAAATTTTTCCCTATACAAAAAAAAATCAGAATATTTTCCTTTTCGCTATTAATTAAAAAAGATTAAAATTTTATTGAACTTCGGAATTTTTTTTTTTAAAGTTGCTAAAATTTTGAAGATCTTTTGAAAATATTTTGTTTAACCCTCCTGGTTGTCATTAGCAAAACTGACCAGATCTTGATTGAAGAGATATCTCGTCATTGGCAAAATTGGCCAGATCTTGATGGACGAGATATCGTGTCAAAACCCCTTTGGAGAGTTAAGATATATCCCTATAGCCACGATTAAGTTCAACAGTGGCCTTTAGTTGCCTGTGCGTAACAGTTTTTATATTCATCTTTCTCTTACCTGAAACACTCACTTCTATTAAATGTATAAATCTTTCATTTATTTATTTTATCCATTTTTTCCTTTCGTATCTTTATTCACTCCTTTTCAACCCATTACTTAATGTTGTCTGTCTTTTGTTTGGCTCAACATGACCCTTACACCATAAAAACTGAACCAATCAACCTTTCCAACCCTCTGAAAATTATCATCACAACGAAAATTGTCACTTCTCCATTGCCAAAATAAGGCCCGGATAATTAGAAATCCATTTCACAAATATTTTCTCGGGTTCTCTTCAATAACACATTCAGCCCCGTAGACATCTTATTAAAATATTTTCCCGTTTTTCTATGTTAGGTGCTAAGAGATGCGCCATCTGTACATATGAATTTACGAACCGGAGTGATTCGCTAAACATTTAAAGTGTTTTGAAGTAGTTGATAGTTGCATAAGCACCATGCAGTGGTATAAAGTACCATGTCTTTCATTTGAACCCTTTTACAAAACCGAGTTGGTCATGGAATTTGATAAAACAATTTACATGATTTTCGAAACCTCTAATATTTTTTTGCTTAAAGGACTTTTATATACAATTTTGATCACAAGCTAGTTCCATTCAACTTAAAAAAAACTAGAGAGCAAACGTTGGCTCTTGCCGTGATCATTCAGCTTTTAATAAGTATCTTTCATAATTTATCCTGTTAATGCAGCAGCAAATATTCGAAAAAGTATTACAAAATTTCACTTTTCTTCATTGAAGACTAGAATTGATTATACGAGTGGAATGTGCCCACAAAATAATTTGGACCTTCCACTTTTCTCCAAAAATAAAACCGTCTTATTTCGGCTGGGTCCCTAACTAGCCATGCATGGTACTGTATATATCAATAAATATTTACTTAAATATATATCGGGCTTTCCTCAAGAGCAGAAAACTTGAAACGTAAAAAGTCCAGATGAGCTGAGATAATTTTTGAACCCTTAATTCCGTGTGCGTTACTTATACTATCCTATGCCTAATATGTCAAAATTGACATTGGTTTGGGTGAGTAAAACATATTCTACTCCAGGAAATCTCCAGGAGTGTTCTACTATGTTCAATGATATTTATGTCCTCGAACAATCAGTCTGAGCACCGATACACATTGTGAGGAGTAGTATCAACAAGACTTCTCAGACATAGAGTTGGAAAACTGTCATCGCATTCCAGTGTGGCAAACAAAATGGAATTGAGACGCTGAGTATTAAATTCCGCGTGCGATGCTAACACTTCCTCAATGCCTATTAAGTAAAAACAGGCATTGATTTGGATGAATAAAACTTATCCCACGCCCCTTGTTAAAACTTCAGGTGTGCTCCACAATGTTCAATGACATTTATGTCATCGAACAATCAGTCTGGGCGCCGATCCGCGCTGTGAGAAAAAAGTATCAATGGGAGGACTTCTCAAAGACATAAATAACGTTGCGGAACAACTCCAAATGGGACGCCATTAGACAAGTTTACACATTTTGTCGGTTTTAAATGGTCGCTCCAAAATGTGACCCCCGCCCGTTGTAAAAAACCTATGCGCACCTCTCAGCGACTCCCTAAAGTTCTTGCCTTGCCTTAGGGGCTGCCGTCTTCACAGTATTCCGTGAAATATGGCACTGCTAGTCTAGGTATGGACCAAAATAATGTTCACCTTTGACCTCGCCTCTTCACTCGGAGGGGGACTCTACAGGTAACCTTCCCCTCCTTTTTCCGAAACTTTTACAAGTTTGGAATAAGGGGGTAGAGGAAGGTATGATTCCCTGCTTCCCAGCAGGTGAGCTGTTACACCATCCGTGGACTTTTTTAAAAGTCAAGGAGGAAATAGTTAATTAGCTCTAAAAACGGAAATATATGGAATATAAACTTTTCCCAATCATTTCGATGGGTCCTGTACTTGTTTCGCTTTCCAGTTGAAATGAGGGCTTGGAGACGTTTTCTATTTAGGCTCTCTTGACCTTTTTAATTAGGGTTGACTTTGCAGTGTCTATTCTGATGGCGTGTACCATGAATATGGCTTTGATTGTACGTATGACTGTAGGTAAGTCACTGGACAGTCTATTAGTTAGGTTGGACTTTGTAGTATTTATGTATCGTGAATATGGTTCTCGGGTTATACGTATGAATGTAGGTTAGTAATCACACACACACACACAAGTTTGTGCTTTGAATCGTAGATGTTTTAATGATAAAATTTCTGAAATTACAACTATAACTGATAAAAATGTTTTTATATTTTGTACTTTATCATTTTTGAAACATGTCTACATATCCCAGGTAGTAATTCGTTTTTGATTGCATTTTTTTTTTCGATTATGAAATATTTTAGAGAAAACATTTTGCTGTTTATAACAAGAAATTTTAACCTCCTCAGTCAATATGATAGTTTTACTATTAAATGAATTGCTTTACATTGCATTTTATAATTCTTATTTAGATTTATCATAAAACGCTAATATCATTATATTCTTTTGCACAACTAGAATGCAAAAATTTTTAACGAATATTTATCAATTTAATATATAGTTTATAAAAAATCAATGTAATTTCTCAGTATCTCAACAAAAACCGATTCTTACATTCCAAAACTTTGACATGAATATGCTTAAATTTCTTATTAAAACAGATAACACCTTTCTGTCTTTAAAAACCTTTTACCTGATCGCTTTCTTGAAACATTCTCATTACTTACAGAGCCTGTAACTCAAGGGGTAAAGATAAAGGAAATAAATCAGATAAGTTATTGTTAACGAAATTACATTATTCATGACTACGTTATCCGAAATTAAGATTAATTCATAAGGGTTCGAATTACTGCCTCATGTATATGTGGACTGCATAGAAAGTGAAAAAAGTTTTTCATCAAAAAAGATTATTATAAAAGGAATATTTTTGTAAATTTACAAAACCTAATTATTTAACCCAAGAAACCAATTCAGAGATTACTTTTTCAGTTCTAATTCAAGGAAGATTCTTATTTTTGTTATAAAAACACTGCTAAATGTCGTTGTCACTTGGTCAAATTCAAATATTTTTTATTTATTACAATTCAAGAATTGATTAATTTGCTCAACACACGTATTTTTTTTCTGTTTAGAAATATCTTCAATCAATCGTCATACTTGCGTTTCATAATTGTTTATCTAGTTTATCTGATTTTATTCATTGGTTTTCCCTGGAATTGCAGTTGATTCGAGTAAAAATCCTCATCCTCTAGATCTGAGCGAAGTATTGGCTAGTGTAACTTCCAAGTGTTAAAGAGCAGACCAAGTGTAAAAATCACCAAAATCGGCGTTATAATTTTAGTTTAAAAATTAATTTATATCAAACTCTAGATGGGAAAAAAATATTTCAATGACGACCATTTTTGATGGAGTTAAATTAACAATAAGAAAAGCAGACAAGGAAGGTACAAAAATACATTTTTCTCTGATTGCGATTTTTTGACATTATAATTTTGAAATCTCCCTGCACATCACTTTGCTTCCTTACAATTTTTTTACTAAGCCTTGGTAAATCCTTGGAATATTAATAGGATCCGTTAATTTTTGTAATTTATCAAAAATTTTGACCACATTATATAATTTTAGCAAAACTTTATATTTTAAAGCAAACTTACTTTCTAATTTAGTGGAAAATAGTCTGCAAATTTATAACAATCGGATCCTAACTTCAAAATTTTGTTTTGCATGTCCTCTGTCCCCCAAATCAGCATGGGGTGGACAGTTCCAGGCTAGACATGGAAAATTCTAAGAATCGCGACCGAACTTGAGCGCTCCATCAGCAATATATTCACAACGTTTTTCTTCGAGTGAACCCCTATCGTCTCCTTTCCTTGTGCAACTCGAAAACCGTCTTGCTTCACCAATAAATTCTGCTCCAGAAGACAGCCGACCCAAAGGCACGTAACCGCCACGTGGCCACACACGCACTGAAGACAGATTCTAGTTTCAGCCAAGAGTTAGCGGGCTTCATTACCCCATAGTTGAGACGGTGGTCTTGGTCACCCATCGTCCAGGAAATAAGATGTCAAGGAGATGCCTATCACTTTGACACATGTTCTTCTGAGGAGTGGTAGGAAACTTCAAGTTGTTGTAGCTGAATAGAGCTCGGTTGGGGTTAACTGGAACCGAGTACAAGATGACCGGCGGATAGGAAAACCTTAGCTTGAGTTGCTCTAACGCTTAAATAATAAATTAATTTCGGAAAAAGATGTTATCTGCTGTTATGGAGCTAGACTTCGAAGGAATGTTATCATAAATGTTTGAAGATTGCATTGTTCTACATTCAATGAATACTTGAGACTACCACTAATGAACAGCTTCTCATATAAAATAAAACATAGTTTTTATAAGAAGAAAAGGAATTTATCCTTACATGTGCTTCTTTCTACAGCCAATGTACTGTTTAATACATGCTAATGACATCTGTGATAGAGATCCCGAGTGAAGTCACAAATTCATTATTTATTGAATTTCACTATTATATGCATCATAAGAGCATAAATCATTCAGTGTCACTATAGAGCAAGATATGTATTTCATTGAGTTCAGCGATCAGCTTGTGCAAAGTCAAATGCCACAGTGAAGTAAACCGAGTTCAATGATATGACAACTGTTAAAATCTTACATGGACCATTGATTCATAAATCCATGGCAAATTAACATCTAGACAACGGCCGGTACACCAGTTGTACCATGTTAGCGCCAATAAATAATTGAGACTACGGCCGCTACAGCAGTTGTATCTTGAAAATTATCGTGCTTGTTATATTTATAGCCGTAGTAAAAAGGTTAATGCGCATGGAATATATTAAAAATTTTGACCACCGTATTATACAATTTCAGAAAAACTATACTTTTAGACCGAATATCCTTTTCAATATAATTGAAAATAGTAGCATTTATTCATTTTTGATTGAATTATCATTGTTATACTATTGAAATTACGACAGAAGTAAATTACCGTATATATAATTTTTATATAAATTCTTTCACTTAAGGAATGTGATTGTAAAAGTTGACAACAGAAATGCTCACAAAAGAAATTTCAGGACAGAAAATTAAACAGCACAATAAGATATATTCATCTCTTTATAGAAAAAGTAATTGCAAAACCTTCCAGTTTGTTTTTGGCAAAGCACCTAAACTTTGTTCCAAAATAGAATTAAGTTGTTAAAGACAATATAAAAATCTAGATGACACTTTAAGATTTAAAAAAAATCTGTAACCAATTTTGGGGGGATTGCTGATGTACTGAATTTTCGGAAATTATTTTTACGAAATTGAAAGAGAATTGTATTGTTAATAGAAAAATCAACTGCAGATGCATTTCACATTACAAATGTTTACATAGAAAAAACGCCTAGATGCATACAAATACTTAGGTACCCGAGTGAAATTAGAATTCTGAAATATTCAACGATATGCAATCCAAGTTAACATTTCAAATTACTCTAAAAATTTCAGATATTAGGTTGGTTATTTAAGGTTTTATGGAGCAACGTTCAAAAGTGGACAAGCAACGCCATTCAGATATTAGGTCCTACAGAAGAAAGAGCTTGATCCATCTAATCTATCAATGAAACTGAATCAGTTTCACTGAAGACATTGGTTTCAGTCATCAAGGTACGCAGGAATACAGAAAATTCTAACGCTTACGAAATAAGGCATGGTCTTTCTGCTAGAACCCTCAGAAAGACTGATACATCTAATCTATCGATGAAAACAAATCAGTGGCAATGAAGGCATTGGTTCCCGTCGTCATCGAGAAAGCGCTAGAATTATCTAAATTCCTGCCAAGTAAATAGGCAAGGTCTGTCTGAGAACTCGCAGAAAGACCTTGATGCATCTAATCTATCGATGAAACCAAATCAATGGCAATGAAGGCATTGGTTCCCGTCGTCATCAAGAAGGCAGGAATTCAAAAAATTCTAGCGCTAAGTAAATAAGGCGAGAAGAGGCTTATAATTCCCACCTGTCGACATCTCTGGGAAGGGGAGACGACGACGTTAGTATAATTTTCAGCTCCCTGATACGTTCCACGATAACAGGCATAACGGCATGCTCTAATTCATGATAGGGATTACTATCAGCAAAATTTCGACAGTGGCAAGAAGTGAAGAGAAAGGTATAATTTAAGTGGCTAAACCGCTTCCGTGTTCTCTGGAGGATTCTTGTCCAGCTACACCAATTAAAGCACCGGATGTTACTCGGAACAGATTTACTGATATTTCCAGACTATCGGTTGTACGTGTCAGTCGGAACTGATTTTGCTTTCTTTTACGGATCCCTAACTTGACGTAGGGCGTAATTAACAGTTATATATAGTGTCGCGATTGAAGGTTGACCATGGCAGCTGCCGAGCGGCATTTTCTGCAGCGGGATGTCTGTCTTTCTTCTGCATAAAAATCATGGGAAACTTTTGATTGATCAGTCCGATACAAAGTGATAGCTAAACATTGCTATTTGGATGACGGTACATACTTTTGATTTTACTTCCACGGGTTTTTGAAGGATGAAAAAATTATGTTCCACAGGACCGTTGAGTGTATTCCGATAAATATCAAGATACGAGATTACAATATGAAATATGATAGAAAATATGCACAGGTGGGTTTTTAACATTCAAGTTAATTTTAATAATTATATATACACATTGTGTTATGGATGTTTGGTCATGCAATCAGTCTTACAAAATTAAAAATCAACTGTCGCTGTTTGCTGAAGTTAATTAACAGTAATATTCCAAATTTAGCTAAGAAATCGGTTTTGTTGTAAAAGCATGTAGTGTGCAAGTTCACCGAAATCCGAAAATATTTTATTCAGCATGGTATTTATAATTTTGAATTATTAATAATATATTATCTCAATGGTGAATATCTTTATCTTAACACAATGGGGGTTCAATTCTAAAGGTGTAATCTCCAATTTAAAATGTTTTCAACTGGTCACCTGGTAATATATTAAACATCTTGCATAATCATAGTTGGCAGCTATAGGGAGACAGTGTATATTCTCAATTAGAATTCAATAGAAAAAAAGTAGTTAAATATCCATTTGTTTTAAATCTATTACGCTAAATTTCAGGTTCCAATATCGGTTTATATGGTTTCAATAATACATCCAAAGTTTGGTGTCCATCAGATAGTTTTTGCTAATTTATTTAACTGTTCGTCACAATTGGAGGTACTTTTAAATGAAGTAAAGCAGCCTCTTTTATAAGCTACTAGCAATACCCGCACCGCGTTTCCGTGACAAAAAGTTATGCTTTTAAAAAGTCAACTTTACTTTTATTCCAACAAAACTAAATTAAACAGTTTTTTAAAAAATTGCATAAATGATAAAAATTAACTATTGCAAAACTTTCAAAAAATCTTAAAAAAGAAAAAACAACACAACCGACTTGCGCTGGACCGTGACTTAAATCAGACAGTACGTCAGTTCTTCCAATTTACAAAGTGAAAAGACAATCCGTTAAGAAAATGAAAGGGAAAAACGAATCAATGAAATCGAAGGAAAATAAATTGAACCGCGGCAGAGTGGAAGAACCACGAGGGGAAAGAGATTGCGCTTTAAATATTGAACCAGTGAGGTCATTAGACAACCATCATACACCACGGCAGAGATTGTAAACTTAGCGCGCGTCCAAAAAGAATCGCGTGGAGGAAAATGCTAATAAATTAATAAAAGTGTTCTAGATATAAAACTTTAAAATTCGGGCTTCGAGGTGTATTAAGTCACCTTTAGGCGTACCTGTGTGCCAATTGTCATGGTATAGATTCGGTAGTGGATGGTATAGATAAGTAGGGGTATAGATTCGTCTGTACACCTCACACAGAGAAAAACACTTCCTTTTATAGTTGTAGAGATCATTCTAAAAAAGTAGTTAATCAAATTCAAGAGTAGCCAAAACGTGCAATTACCTAACTTTTAGGACAAAAAGAAATATAGAAACGCCTTACCATACTTAGTTCTATTCAATCGCTTCAGGTACCAAACTTTTATTTAGTGCAATTACTTTCTCAAGCAACGGTTGAAAGATACACCATCTTTCTGCAGTTTGATGCCAATCTGATGTGATGTGATAGTTTTTGCTATGACGAACATATTTAACTGACATAAGTAAAATGGAGACTTTAACTAAAATAAAGCAGCCTGCTACATTCCATCATTCTAAGAAGAAAATAGTTGGGTAAATAAACTCAAAAGAATGAAGCCAAAACGTGTCACTCATCGCTTCAAAAACTTAGTTTTCTTCAATCAGCTACCGAACCAATTGTTGCTAACTTTTATTTACTGTAATCACTTATTTCAGCAACGGTGGAAAGATACAAAGCCACATCCTTCTGCTCGCAAGTTTCGCGCGAATAGAATTTACAAGTCTCGTGAAGATGTGAACAGACGGACTTCTATCAGACGCATTTCTTTACAGATACCGAGTTCGTCACGTTCATTATCCGGTCGATAAACCAGCGGCAATGTAGGAAGCTTTCTTTAAAAGCTCCAAATGGCAGTTAACAGACAATGTGATAACAGAGGTAAAATGCATCTAATGGACAATTCTTACTACTGATACGAACTCCTGATTGAAAAAACATACTAATGCGGTTCGTTAGGTCTATATCATTCCTTCAACACGATCACCCAGTACACTAGATGAAGCACTTTCCCATCGTGAAGGAAGATAACCGTATCTTATGAAGTTCGTATAGATTAAAAGGCGCGAATATTACCCTTTGCAAGCCCCATTTAAATAACTACCCGACATTTCGTTCGGTTTTTTTTTAAAGGTTTTATTTCTGAATTTTTTTTATTCGAAATAAATATAAAAAATTGCTTTCAGGTTATTTGTTTGGTTTTTGGTTTTATGGCCGCTGTGCCAAACCTCATATTCTTTGGAAAAACATTTCTTTAAAAAGGACTTTATTGAAACGGACGATGCTTGTTTCACCGAAACCTGAATTTTTAATTGTTTGGCTTCATTAGATGGTTTGGTTAGGTTGTATTTCAAATGTCCGATTTCGTTTCTGACCAAATCTGATCAAAATTTGGTTTTGATCACTTTACCTTATGATAATTACCGATTGATGTGCTTAGTATATGAATTCAATGTCTAGGTGCCTAGATGTTAGTGCATCGATAAAGTTTGAATAGACTTTGTGAGCAAAACAGTTAATCTAATGCTTGTTAGTTGGCTTTATTGATTGCTTATAATGAAGGTCGCGATTTTATAGCCCGTCGATAAAGTATGCTTAAACAGTTCTATTTATGTCCATGGTGTCAAAAAATGTAACCAAAGACAATTAAACTTGAAGTAACGTCAACTATAAATGTAAGCTGTGTTATCTACTCAATCGCTAAAAAAAAATCAGCCCATTCACCGATTCTATGCGTCTTACAATAGCTTCAATACAATAAAAAAATACGGAGTTACATTTTTAATTATCAAATCCTTTACTAATATGCAATAGAAATTATTAAAAAAAAATTTTATTGAACGTTCGTGCAAATTTAAGATATACATCGCTCACAAATTTTCTATATAGATTTTGGAAACCAGCCCGTTAATGTTCCCAAGGGTCAGAATATTAGGTTGGTTGGATTTTTTTTGGCTCAAGGGCTACATTTAGCCCAGCTGCGCCAAAAGCAAGACAGAAAACGTTAAGTAATGGATACGCATACAATGAAAGTTTCACTGATACAGAGGAGAAATACACAGGGCATTGCAGGAATCGAACCTGTAAAGCCTACAACTTGCTAGTACAGTAGGTAAACCTCCCGAGATGGATACTGCGGCCTCAGACATAATGATTAAGTGGATTGGAGACAGAACGAATTCATGAAAACACAAAAGTACAAATACATGAATAACTATACAAATATGCAATAAATGATTTTAATATACATCCCGTTATAAGTCAGAGTTCTGACCGGATCAAGCCACACATTGGTCCAACATCAGTCCTGCGACACTAAATAGACTGAAATACACATGCGCACCAACACGTTTTCGGTAGAGAAACTGAGCACGCACGAGCATGTTCGTTTTCTCTTGTCAGACCAACGTGTTGCTTGTATTAGCTAGCAATAGAATAAAAACCGACTCACCCTTGTAATTAGCTTGCTCTTTCTGTTAAAACAAACAAATCTACCACTTCTTTCGCCAATTATGTTGACACCATAATGATTTTCAAAGTGGGCCGTCTGCAGTATTAGGTCAGCTGAAAAGTAAATAACACTGCAAATACGAACCACATAAAAAAATACGAAAACAGGTTTGTGAAACATTGACCTCACACAGAAATACATCAATTCAACATTCTAAAATGAACCCTTAATGACAGATTTCATCGCACATTAACATAATTATAAACTTTCAACCATCAGATGCATGAACTTAAGAAGTGGCTCTGGTTAAATCAAAGCATTAATATCCACGATAAAAGAAAAATATTAACTTACAACTGTTGCATAACTCAATGTAAACCAAGATATTTTTATAACCTTCTTTATAAGCATTCAATTTTTACCGTTATATTATAGTAACACGACGCTAAAAGATTTTTTGTTCTAATTGTTATCGAAAGTATATCGTATTATTTTACTACATTTTATACAAGAAATTGCTACAGAAAAAGAAATCCCCTGTTTGCAAGTGATTTAAAAACCTCCACATGTCAAAACAGTTAAAATCATTGGATAAGAATTTTCTTAAGAGCCATATACTCTGGGAAAAAGGAATATCTGAATGAGTATTTTAAACTGTATTCTTCGGGTGCATAAACGTCTGTATTATTAATGATCAAAACCATTTTCAATTTATATTAACTTAGTCTCATACTAATATTTATATATCTATTACTCCTTTCCGCAATCAATCCACCTCAAAGAAAGATTGCAGGACATGCTAATAAGGTGTTTTCATTGCTAGAAAGATTACAATTATCATGGATTTTCGAAAAACGCTCAATCATACCTGCGTTCATCAATGAAGAATCACCCCTGCACTTTCCTAGAAGTAGGTTGCAAGTTTCCCTTAAAGATTACTACAGCGCCAAAGCAATTTAATATCTTTCGATAAGCTGTCATCCAAAGCAAACATTGCTGTAAGAAATGATTTCACTAAGCACATATTAGACTAAGCGGCCAAACTATCGAGTGGTTATAACGGATTGACTCCGCTTATAACGACCACAATGCCGAAACTCCCAGGAAAAGCTGTCAAGTTGACAGGTAGAGGTTTCTGGGACCAATTATTTCAGGGGGAGGCACATTACATTAGGTTAAAGGTTGGAGTCGCGTGATTTAAAGGTGATAAGCTCAGGCTGGTGAACAAGTTGCTCGGGATTATTCTCAGCAACAGGAACTAAATTACTATTCTGAACGGTAAGTGCGCAGGGGGCAGCGATATCATCGGTGCCGCCGCTTTCCCTTCCAGGTAATTGTTCATAGTGTTGCGAACAGCAATTAAAAGGAAACTCGAGATGTTCGCGTTAAGACGGCGTTGGGGGAAAATGCCCCGACGCGTTAACTTTCCTTTGCGTGTTTTTTTCAGAGTTTCGTATCTAATGACACCTGGTAAGGGCAAAAGTATCAAAAACTGTTTGAAATCGAAATCGCGATTCATATTTTTATCTGAAGATGCTCGATACGGATGCGTACTCCCTGTTTCTATGTAGAAAATATGTCTGTGTGCATTCGAATTTCAACAAATTTACTGACGCACAACTGATGTTGGACTAGCGTTGGATTGGTTGGTTTGAGTTTTATGGTGCAAGATCCAGAAAAGGATAAGACACGCCAAACACAAGACAATGAAATCAGAAAATAGATTAACAGAAAAATCAGACCAACATTGAAAGGAGAAATACAGGAATAAAACGAATGAGATGCATAAAAAATTTTAATCTAAAGGTAAAATTTTAATCGAGAAACGTGAAACCTTATTTTTAATACAAATGATTACCAAGATGGAGTGTCCCCATCTTAGATAAAACTTTACGAAAATAATTTTTAAATTTCATCATTATACTGTAGATGTGGTAAAGATATTGAATGAAGGAAGGTAAAAAGTGATGGATAGAGTGAGTGACCAAACTAATCAGATACTATTGGTAATGAGGTATTACCATATCGAAGATCAAGATTTTTAAATGTAAACAAGTTAGAATATGGCATATGGTTGATGCCTCGGTTTCGTGGGTTGATTGGGATTTCAGGTGCACGAGCCATATTTGGCCATGCTGCACCAAGTACAAGAAAAAGTCAAGTAATGGACACACACAAGGATAGTTTTACTGACATATAAGAGAAAATACATCCTGATAGGAATCGAACCCGCGCCACCTACAACTCGCAAGTTGCTGATGTTGAATTATGAGGATGTTGGTAGCTATATGGCAAGTCACACACATTGGTCCATCAATCTTGCATATTTTTCCGCCAATTTATTGTCGCATGTGTAGACATTTTCTGTTTAGAAATAGAGTAATCATGCGCATTTTTTTTTTTTTTAGATTGAAATAGAAATCGAAATTTTTATTTCAAACAGATTTTGATGCTTTTTCTTTGCCAGATATCATTGGATACCAAAGTCTAAGAAACGTACACAAAGGAAACTTAGTTTCGCAGGACTGGGTATTAGAAATTAGTAGGTATTTCTAATTAACGTCACACTGGAGCAACATAACATGCTGTGGGTGGCGGTCCGTGATCAATCAAGAGGGGAAAGATCCACGTAATTTTGAACCACGGTCAGATGACGAGGTAACACCCGAGCTGGCTACCCTCTCCAAACTTCCACACAACGCCAACGTGGGGACATTTGAGGCCACAACAGATTTAACGTGCACCTTATGCATACGAAGGTATTTGGTTGCTAATCCGTTACTCTTCCAACCGGGCTACCGAGGCTGAACTAATAGGATGCTGGCCTAAGACAAGCTACACATTGCTCCAGACCTGCGACACTAAACTGAAATACGCATGTGTACCGACATGTTTTCGGTGCAGAAATTAAGTACGCATGCCTCTCCAATGTAATTAGGCTAAGGCTGGGTGCGTAATGATCCAACATTAGTCCTGCGATGCTATATTGGCTGAAATACGCATGCATACATTTTCTGTACAGAAATAGAGTATGCATGCGCATGTAGTACTTGCCTCATGCTGCTCTATTGTTCGGACGGGCTAAATGCTAAAATGAGGCGTGAACGTCATACAAATCTGCCATCTTGGTTTAAAAATCAAAATAGTTTCAAGTCACAGTCTTATCGAATAAGAGACAAACCAATGAGCGGTTATCACTTTTCGTCTGGCGATTTGTGTGCTAAGTAACAAAAACTCTTCAAAATTCAGGGGAATAAATCTATATTTTTCTCCAATTTCTATAATCTTCTTTAGAATTTAAATTTCACGTTATTTACTCACAGGGCCCTTCAAGTGTTTAACTAACTAACCAAGCGACACTAACCCTCCAAGTGTTTAAACGAGATCTCATCCGAGATCTGGTTAGTTTTGCTTATGATTAGATACGTCGTCGAGACAAAACCACCCTATAACTCCAAGAGGAATGAACCAAGTATGAAAGACAAATTGTCACTTGACCAAAACTGGCGAGTTTGGGAACACATTTTTGCACCAGAGTCACTAGAGATCAGTTTTCGACGCGAAGATAAACGACCAAGGAGAGTTAAAGTTTGCTATTTGATTTTATGAATTTTTAAACAGCTTTTTTGCAAGTGTAGTTAAAAATTAATAACGTCCTTACTTTATGAGATCCTTCACAATCATCCATACAATTTGTTCAAAAATGTTTATTTCTTTATCTTACAAACGAGGACATTTAAAATGTGATCAAATGGCTAAAAAGAAGCCCAACTAGGTTAAAATCCTATTTCTGTTTATTACATGAAAATAATACTCTAAAGTTTAACAGGTAGAAGCAACAAAAACAAGTGTCCGACTTCTCAATTTCTCTAAAAAATTTCGGATGCCAAAAGAGACCACAAACTGGTGCATTTTTGTGAAACTATTATTTTTATTTCATCATTGATGGTGGTGTTTCAATAAGTATGCGTTCATTCAAAAAAATTATAGAATTAGTGTAATTAGCATTTTTACCAATATATTATCGGTTTAGAGTAGAAAATCGTTATCTGGCATTTTTTTTAAAGACATTAAATGCTTATTTTCGAGTTAAATAATCGTATTGTAATCTTTAAAGATATTAACACTATCAAAAGGCTTCTAGTTTTTTACTTTTGACACAAACCAAAAAACTTTTCCTTTAAACAAGTGTACTGCAAATTTTCATTTTCGCAGTTAATGAGCTTCTACTGAGCCAACGATACGGTATGGTATTTTATGTTAGCATTTAGATCTTGTTATAAACAACTACTATATTTCACGAATTTTATGATAAGATTTTATTTATAATATTGTATTCACTAGTAATAACTATAACATATTTAACAAGAATATAACCTCCACATCATTCAAGATTTTACAAACAAATTACATTTTTGCACCTTAAAACAAAGAGTGCTAATCATGTAATATTTCCTACCTGCTCATAAAAACAATCTTTATAAAAGCTAAGATTTTTGACTCTAGTAATAGCATGGGGAATAAATTGTTCAAGTTTTATACTTACAGTTCGGACTATCTGGCTGACCCAACGCTGTGATACTACTACCAATTATCTCGATTTGTCTTTCGCTACAATGGTTGAAAAAATTGTAAAAGCGCTTTTGGAAAATAAATTTTCGGATATTATTTTCTGTCAGGAATGCTTTTCCTTCGTTTTCTAAGAAAGCATCTGTACGACTGGATACCTAACAAAATAAAATGTAAATTTAATTTTGATTCTATTGATATATTTACTAAATAAAAGTATACTTGCAATATTCTGCATGTAAAAAGGACGAAAATATAATTTAAGTCAGCAATAATAAGCATTGTTCGTATAGTAAATTATAGTATTTTTGGAAACAATATCAATAACAAATTCTTAGGCAATCATTCATATATAGCATTACTCTCTTGTAAGACAAACAAGATTGCAAGTTAAACAGTTAATTATTTACATTCAAAAAGAAATTAGTAAAACTAGCCATAATGGTCTCACTGCATAGTATATTTAACTGTAGAATATTTAAATATTGTATACAATTTGAATATTTTAAAAAATGCGCTACCATTCTTACTCTTCATATATAAATTTGACACTGAAGTAGTAAATAACTAAAATAAACAATGCTTCCAAAATTTAAAAATAAATAAAATTTTGGTCAGGTTTAGCTTTGAGATCATTTATGTATCCTGCAATTTTTAAAAGGATACTTTTTGAACTAGCATACGCACGCGAGAATTCTAGTTATAGCATTTATTATTCTTTTTTATTTCCCTTATTGCCACCAGGCCGCATTGTTATCTTTGCATTACTCTTGACAGTTGTTAGGAGGAGCTGATTGAAGCTGTCATCATTCAAACCCCGAGAACCGTTCCCCACATTCGAGTAAATCACGCTATTGTTTACAAAATCTCACCTTAGGAGAGGGCAATTGCTCTCAAAAAGAAAATATCCCGAACAGTTTTATTTGCATAGCTTGTCAATCAAATCCCGACCCCAATATACTTTTCACGTTTGAGCTCAAGGCAGGGGAGAATCTCATCTAATTTGTATTTACACGCGGAAAAAGAGCTTTACAAACACTTTAAGAAGTGTGTACTTTGATCAGAGAGAATAGTTGAGGAAAGGTGGCAAGCAACTCTTAATTCAATTTAAGAAATTAAAGTATTTGACAATCTAAACGCTTGCTTTAAATTTTAATGGACAAGTTAAAAATCGGCGATTTTTCTATGAGTACTTCCAGATTGTAAGTGACTCTATTTTTAAGGTATAATTACGATTTCATGTGTTATCTAGTTGTTCCCAAAATATTTTTATACCGAGTGAATGTAGAAGAGTTGTCACGAATGGGTAGTTATTTTTTAAGTAACATAACTAAATGGTTTGAGAACAAGTATTCCAATTATCTCCTTCTAGCAATACAAAAGTAATATTTCATTAATCTCACCAGCTTTCATTCCCCCCTCCCCCTATTACATTTAAAAGTAACAATTTAATTTTTATATAGTTTCTGTGCGTTTCTTGAATGTCATTTTCTTTCTAAATTTCAGTATATTGATTATAGCTATTTGATCATAATGAGAGTCTAATTTTAAGATATAGTTCAACTTCCAAAAAGACAATTTAAAATTTTTCTAGACATAAAAACGACTTACCATGATAAAGGTACACAAGAACGTTAAGAAAAAAAGAGGCCTGAAAATAAAAACAAGATATTTTCAATACTCATTTGTATTAAAAATGAAAACTTATACCATTTAAAGCAAATACAAAACCATGAATTTTACAGAACTTATTTAATGACATTTGAGGATTAAGCAGACAGATTATTTTTAGATCATGAACTCCATTAAATTTTATGTCAGTCCATTGATGGGTGGAAAGTTGAGGAAAAATGGTCTATACACATAGAATCTAAAATTTTAGAAAATAAATTCTAGAAGTTACAGTACAAAAGTAAATAAGATTTATGTAATTGGCTTCATAATGGATGGAGGTGAAGGGGAGATAAGTTGAGAAAAAAATAGTCCCCATACCATTTAAATTTTCTTTAAAATTTTAGAAGTTAAGGTAGTAGAAAAATAAATATTTAAGTAGCATTTATCTTTTCAATACATTTCAATATATAATAGTAATATAACGTAGCACAATCTAATATAATGTATATATTGTACCTAACTGTCAAAAATTCAAATTCGCTTAAAACATTACTTCACAAATACAAAGTAATATATTCTTGAATATTCATGCCCACATATCACATATCGCTATGGTAACAAGAGAATAAAATAGTCCTAGTTTGCTTGCATACACAATTATGCCAGTAAGTTTCTTATAAATATTTTGAAGTATATTCAGAATAACGAGCTTTTTTACACGTAAGTATGAATATGATCCAGTGAAATACGTTTCCTTACTTTATTCTCATTGTAATTTAATATCGAGACATCTAAATTGATATTTCACTCTCACTGTATTTCTACCTCGAGAATACTCCTGACACCAAATCTGGGTGGTGGCGATAGAAGGAGGGCTCGTTAATTTTAGTAGGTTTTGTTTTAACTTTGTTTTGTTTTTCGCAAATGTTGGCAGAAGAAAAAGGAAGTTTACTTGTTTAATTCTCGGGGCCAAGCATGCCATCCAGTTCGATTATGACAAACTAGAAACATTTCTTCAAGCATCTCCTACGAAAATTGAGTTAAGGTCCATTTCAACGGCTAGACTTATTTCAGACTTTGTCTGGAGCAGTTTCAGTGGCTGACAAACAGTACCCAAGTCGTATTTTAAACCATTTTTTTCTCTCCATATTCTTTATAGTTCAACATTGATATATAAAACATTGGGTGTCAAATGAACGCAGTGCGCAGAGGCGCAAACAATGCTTTTAGCTCTGCTTAAGTGTAGAAAAGATAATGTAACTTCTTCCTTCTGATATCCATATGAATTTTCGGTTTTGTTTCTTGGAAGCTATCGGAGGGTACACAATTCTTTATTGTAACCACCAGCGTCGTACAGGATTTGGGCATTACTCTTTTTCTTTTTGCCAAAAGTACCTTTTAATATCTTGTCGAAAAAATTACATGATTTAGAAATGTCATTTAAGTAAAAAGGTATTGAATATTTGAGAGAATTTCCTTGTTAATAGTCTTGCTTAAGTACCAGATCTTTGGGAGTTGAAACTGGAATCCTACAGTAAATACCGTCACTAATCCAATAACATACATTCAGCTTTCTATAAAAGGCTTTTCGTTCGTATTTTTTTGTAAAATGACTGCATAGTTATTTGAAAATACAAACGAAATTTCAGATTTTATCTTTCAGAAGTTACGAGTGATTGCATGTGTGGAGTGTGCTCATTACAGTTCGCGAATCTCTTAAGAAATTGTGGTGGAACGTGTTGCCCTTTTTTCCTGTACAGCCTCAAAACAGCTCTGGCAATCAGATTCACACGTTCATTAATTCACGTTGGCTAGATTCACAAATGTAAAAAAAATCAGGTTACATTAAACAGTTTTCAACTCTAGTTTTCAAAAAAAAAAAGTTCACATACAGCTCAGGAACGAATAGGATAATTAAGTGGCCAATATGTATATTTTTGGAGCAATACAAAATTTTTGCTAAATATCTTAGAGGTTGTAGAAAATGTCATAAGCTGGAGGAAGTAGTGTCATAATCTGTGATTCACTTTTCTCTGCTTCGAGACATGTCAAATAATCGGACATTTTGCCCAGACACATCTAAAACCGAACTTTTAGCCTATTTCTGCCTCTACCTAACCAACTTTGTTCGCAACTGACAGTCAGATTCCTGTATTGACAAGATCATTACATATTCGCAAGTATTGATCCGTGGTTACAATAAACAGTTTTGCCCTAAGTTGGGTTTGGAGAGGAAAAACCAAAAGTCCCATGTAGACTTTTGGAACGATGACTATAATTAAGTGGCCAACACGTAGATGCATCGGGACAATAAAAATAACTGCTATGTCTCAGAGGTAGCTGTAAACCATACCGGTAACGCCTTTGAAGCATTTTTCGGGTCAAGTAATCAGACATTTAAAATTGTAGTCTCTTTCAGCCTCGGCCTCCAACCATCTATCTGTTTGACACTGTGCAATCAAATTTACAAATTAAAAAAAAAACATTAAATATTTACAAATGTCAATCCGTGGTTACAATATGTACTTTCGCCCTCAGTTGAGTTTTTTTTGGAGGCAAAAAAAAAATCCAAAAGTGTCCACACATGCGGACTTCAGGAACCAAGAGAACAATTAAGTGGCCGACACGTATAGAATTTTCGGAGCAATAATGAAAAGTAATTCCTTTATGTCTCAGGTAGAAGAAAAACATATTGGTAACATTTTTGAAGCACCTTCCTTGACTTCTCGAGTCATGTCAAGTAATCATACAGTTCTTAGGATATAGAAAAACAACGCAATTTATGACCAATTATATCCCTCCGAAATATCCGAAATGAGTGCATTCGACCCCTAATTAGTGCAGTTGTGAAACCAAGCTTAATTAATCAGCAAATCAATATTTGTGGTGGTTAAGGAAGAAGCAAGATGTGTGGTCTTACTGGTGGAGTAAGTTTCGTTTTTGTTATCCTGTTAGGTTTCGTATAAAGAATTCGGATCAACAGCTTTATAAATTCAGGATAGGTAACTTGATGTATTTTTTAATCTTTAAAACGGTTGTAAGAGTATGTATTTACGTTGACTGAAATCGCTTAATTTTTGTGATACAATCGATTTTAGTTTCTATTGAAATTACTGAGACATTGAAATTGGTATTGATGACCACAAATTATCGCTGTAGTTCATTTTTCTGAATAGTAACAGTTGAATAATTATTTTTGGAAAATAAAAATCAAAACATGATTCATTGACAGTAGGTATACAAATACGAGTAGCTTAAGTCGTCGGCTTAGAAATTCAACTGACAAAAAAAAATTTTTTTTTTTACTGCAAATCTTTCTAAAGACTTAGTTCTTAAGTCAAATAAATATTATTTCCAATTTTACTTGTGTTATATTTTGATGTAACATAAAATTTACAACTATTGTTTGACAAAATGCTAGTTAAAGAGTTTCTGCTCTTAGCCAACAAGAAACTGTATGAAAATTACAAATCAATAAACAAATGACTAAATATCAGAATACGAAAATTATGTTTTAAAATAAAAAAGAAAATTTCAAATAAATGGAACAATAATTTACAAATTAAAAAGTTGTGAACATGGAATTTACAAAAGCAGATTTTACCACAAATGTTAAACCCCAGCTTTCAACATAAAATATCAACTCCACCAACTCGAAATTATGAAATATAAGATTCTTAGAAATGCTTCAGTTTTTATAAGTTTCCGCAACAGTGGCGAAATACATATCTTGGTCAAGAAAAATGATTTTTAAAGCCCTGCTCGAAACAATTTTTATGCTTGGACTTAAAAGTTTGAAAAGTTCTTTCCCTCAATTTCATTCATGTAATTGAAAGCATCACTCCAAGTTGTTTGCTCCTCTCACGTATCCAATCTCTTGTTAAGTTGCTTTGATAATAAAACGAGTCTCCTGTTGACAGAATGTTGTTTGCTCTCTCTCATTCCTGATCTCACCATTCACAACTTTCTGTGACCACACTACTGGAAGCCTCCCGTTCTCCACTGTAGTTTTGTTATAGGGGATATCTACTTGTTAAATATTTTATTCAGAGGTTGGCACTTAGGTGTGTAAAGACGTATTCATTGATTCAAATTGCGTAAAATTCTTATTGAAGTATTGCGAAAGCATATTGCCTATAGATTACAGCTAAATTAACAGCTGACAATCGTATTAAGAAAGAGCTAAATTAGCACAAACCGACAGTTATAATAAGTGATAAGGGACATCGGAGTTTTTTAGTAGACAATTATTCTGTCATCCACATGGAGTATGCAATCATTTCAATTAGATTTCGGTAACTTAAAATTTTCGGAAACTAAAATTTGGTTCAATAGGTGTTCAAAACGGAAAGGAAACCGCCTTTATAATCCGTTTTACTTCCATTTTACAAATTCTTGCAAATGGAGGACTTGTCTCCATACTGACACAATTTTTACACTGACCTAATTAGATCAGTGCGTGTTAATTTATTATTTTATGCAAAAGTGAACCTTCAAAGAAACTAACTTTGCTGGTAAAATATGCTTTAGTTCAAGTAAGTTGGTATGATATTTTTCGTAAATACTCTGTCATGCATTTGGAACACATCATGAATACTTTTATGTTTTCAATATTCTTAATTTTGATATTGTAAAAGATGTGGATTAAACATGCAAATTAGTATAGTTCGCGTTGAAGATCATTAAAAAATATTATATTAATTTGATACATATTACTAGAAAACTAGGTATGCAATTAACGTCGTCGACGGTCCGGGATCAAACTCAAAGGGATCAAAGATCCCAGGATAACTAAGTAATTTTGAAACAGTCAGATGACGAGGTCACACCCGAGTTGTGAATCCTCTCTAAATTAAAAATCTAGATTAATTAATGATAAGTGATATAATTTATACTAAGACTTGTTAAACATATTTACTAGCTATAATTTGGATAGGAGAAAAATTTCTCTTGAAATTTCATTCAAAGGATTCATTTTTTCTTTTAAACAATTTGTTTAACGAGTTTCCGTGCAAAACATTTATCAGAACTCACGAATGCGAAAAAACTTCTCCATTTTATCTAGTTCATATACGCGCGTTAAACAGGTCCAATAAGAGTACAAGTACCAAAAAATGACGGTAGAGTAAATAGCAAAGCAGTTGATTCACGTGTTCTAAAAAAATTCCGCGATCCTTAAGGGGGTCCGGGACACAAAAATCGTCAAATTTTCGAATTTTTTTTTTTTATTATTTTAAGAAATTCTCTGTGGTTTTTTTTGCTTAAAATGACGTCTAAATCCTGTTTTTATCTTAATTAGAACTAGAGTTATAATAATTTTTGTGGTGCGTTGTTTTGAAAATCTAACACTCTTGACAGTTGTTGTCATGGCAACAACATTTGTCTTTAAAACTTTAAATGCGTTTTTCTCCATGATACATTTATTTAAGATTTCCTGTATTAAAATTGCTACAACTCGAAAACCGATAAAGTTTAAGGGTTGAAATTTGGAATATATCTTTTTCAAACATTATACTTTAATTTGATTCAGAAAATTTGATACAAATATTTACTTTTTAAAATATGACTTTTAAAAAAAACAAGTACCTTAAAATTTTCAAAAATTTTCATTCAAATGTTTTTTATTTTTTATTAAATTAATATTTTTTAAATTGCTGAATCAAAATTAAAGTTTATAAATTTGTGAATAATTTACTGCAAGAATTTTGAAAATTGATCAAGAATATTTTGAGTTTTAGCAATTTAAAATGACCCCTCTTTTTTCAAAAAATTTTAATTTAAAATTTTTAAAAAACTTTTGGAAAACTTTTGTGTTGCGATTTCGCTTATTAGTTAGATGGGTAATCAGTACAAAAAATTTCAAAATTCTAAATTAATTAATAAAAATATTTTTTTCAATGTGTCCCGGACCCCCTTAAGAAACCATGAGTATAAAATGACAGCCCAAGTGACTTCTTAAATCTAAAGTAATTTTGAAGTAATGCTCTTACAAAAAATATATTTCAAGTTAAATAGTATGAATATCAATAGTTGTCACAAAACTCATTGCTTATTGAATGTAACATTTTGCTCGAGATCACTTGTGATCAACCACTGGCAAAATATTGTAGTTAAGGTTATCTCCTCTGAACTAATCTTATGACGCTGAAATTATGTTACTATGAAATATATCAGACAAAAGCTATGCAACGTTCGTTTTTCAAGTTAATTTTCAGTATAGAATATTAATAATGAAAATAATATTCAAAGCCATTTTTAATAGAAAAACATCACTCTAATGTAATGTTTGCTAATTTTAACCATATTTTTAAAATCGAAATAATTTACTGGTAGGAAAGAGACAAAATGTCGTATTATACATTCCACATTCAAACAAATGAATGCTGAAATATGCTGTGAAAAAACAAATCCGGACAGAAAAATCTTTTCCCCCCATGAGGCTCTTGTAAATATTTATTCCTCAAAGTGATTTTCACTTGGTTTCACCGCTTTGAAATCCTGGCAGTAAAATACACTGGGGCCAGACAGCTTTGTAGTTTGTATACTTCACATACCACCACCCGTAGACCCCTATAGAGGAAGACACGGGAAGTCTCACAATAAAAGGAAAAGGCATTTTTCATGAGGAATAAACATAAAATAGATTTGTAGAGAATGTCCTTCAAAATATAACGTTACTCACATAATTATATGATTAAAATATACCGATAAATGGCCATGGTCAGAAGGGGGCTTTTTAGTCCGGAGTAATTACTGGCGTAAACATCTTTAAAAACTTTTAAACAAAAAAGGTAGCTTGATGCTAGCTATGTAATTCAATACCAAGATTACAGCCAAACCGATAGTGAAATGGTAGCCATAACTTTTCAAAATATCAGTAAGTCTCTTGAACTCAATTTTATAGCAATTTTAGTGGTCAGTTACAAAATGAGTTGACTAAAACACAAAATACGCCATTAGGTATGAAAAGGCGTTCAAGATTTTGTCGGGAAATTTAAATTTGAAAATTAAAAAAAAAAAATTAAACATTTTCGTTACAGGTTTTCATTCCGCAAGGGCTATATTTTGCCAAGCAGACACCGTTAAGTAAAAATTGTGAATAGGAAAGCAGCATGGACTGATCCCCAAACACATCCAAAGCCTTTCTTCAATGAGACATGAAGCTGCAGTTATTGCTCCCATGGCGACTACAAAGTACAGATCTCTTCACTTTCCACAAGTCGAACCGAAGCTGTAATTCCACAATCATTTCATCCCTTATGACATGTTATTTGTATAATAAACTAGGGGCTCTGCTCGCCAACCCCCAGAGATTGCTTCGCAAACCAACACTCCTTTCGCAAGTGATTTCGCTTTTTTTACTTTAACACATAAAGGACCCTAAACTAATAGCCGCATCAGTTAAAAACCTTAAAGATTTTGTTCCCCATTCAATTTTGAATGAACCATCTTAATCTCGAAATTTTTTGGATGTGTACTTTCTCGCGAAATCATATGAAAATCGAAGGGAAAAAGCGAGTTCAGCCTTTTGGACTCCGGGCCAGACGTCACAGCGAGTTTCAACGGAAAAATAAAAAATATCGTTGCTATGGTGATTGTAGCTAAGATAAATTTGATATCTGGCAAACCCGTTAGTTAAAAATGCAACTTTTCGTTTCTCCGTTTCCTTTGCGCGATCAACAATTCGTACACTCGCGAAATTATACTTTTCCCTTACATCGCGAATTTATTTATGAACCTATTTAAAAAATAATACCATAAGAAAGAGTGCATTCTAAGCTTTCACATAGCATTTTCAAATTTTAAAACAAATAGTATTAAGCTAGATATAAGAGTTTTAGTTTTGTATCGAAAATTGGTACTAACTTTTAATCATCGAATTTATTTAACCAATTTAAAAAAATAATTATACCATAATAAAGAGTACATTCTAAGATTTTCAGTGATGTTTTAAAATTTTAAAAATAATAGTATTAAGCAATAGATGACAGTTTTAACAATAAGTAACGAAAATTTCTCAATATTCCGAAATTTATATGACAAATTTTTCATCGCATCGACTTTATTTACTAACCAATTTAAAAAATAATAGTAGCGTAAGAAAGAGTACATTCTAGAGTTTCTTGCGTTGTTTTCAAATTTAAAAACTAATAGTTATAAGATATAGATGATAGTTTTAAAAAAAGTTACAAAAATGTCCCGATTTTTCCCCGAATAAAAAAACAAGTATCAGGAACAAAATTGAAATTTCTAAGAAAACTTGGCTTCCTGCAAAAATTTATATTTAAAGGGCCGACTTAAGACTGAAAATTGTAAGTCTTTTGATGACGCGTTAGAAATTTCACTCTTTCAACTTTCACACTTAAACCCTAAACTAATAGCCGCATCAAAAAAATCTTATTCGTCTTGTTCCCAGTACAATTTGAACAAACCATGCTAATTTGGCAATTTTCTTATCCGTACTTTCTCGGGAATCTGTCTTAGAATGGATACAAAAAAAAGCGAGTTTTCAATCCTGTGGCGGCGACAGCTGCGGCGGTAACTTTTTTTAATAGAGATACGGCTTTGATATCTGTCCTTCGTGGTGTGACATTCTCGACTGCCAGCAGTTGCTTAATTGCTTGGTCATAATATTGTTTAAATAAGTTAATTATTTATTTTTAAAGTTGTGTCCTCTAGTTATATCAACCTGTCAAATGAAGTATAAAGCAAGAGTATTTTGTTTTATAAATAATTCAGAAGGTAATTCTTTTTCATTCCATTCATCATTTGACCTTTGATCTCCAATATTCAGTTCCGTCATGTGAACCCTTCAAGGACATTTCTCAGTTGGAGTTCTTGTGTCTTCTCTTTTAGTATTTACTCGTAAAACACCGCCAATAAACATCAGTACGTCTCATTAAGTCGCTTCGTATCTAAAGTTGGGATCAAAGATAACTTTACCTTTTTCTTTTAGATTAGTCTTTAACCTTTTGATGGTCACTATTGCAACTTCTTGAATGGCGACATAACTCCGAAAAGTTTAGTCAAAGATTGAAAATCTTTGAATATATTTTTCAATTTAAAATTCGTATTTATAAATAAATTTATAAGACTTTGCAGCTTATTTCCTTTTTAGATTTCTGGTTTTTCGTCGGAGGTGTAAAAAGGGATCAAAAGCTAACCGCTTTAAAGATTATCGTAAAAGGATTAAAAGAAATTACTACACGAAAAACTCGGTCCCATTTTGAATGAAGCTTTCCATTTCTCAGCTCTGACAGTCAATGCTAAAACCGAGGAATTCCATCACTTTGGGAATTTTATGGTGACAATGTCAATCTGACATCAAAATTTGAATGAAACTCATCATTTCGTTTGCCGTGATTTCCTGTGTATATGTGTGAATGCCGCAATTTAACACCACGATAAGTACCTTAATTTAGTGACATTGATAATGCGAAACGTACAACGAGAAATCAAAACTTGAATGAAACTTGCCACTTGTTTTTCCATGTTTCGCTGAGTACCGAAACTAAGAAACACATAGATGGTGAATACCGTAATTTAGCGACATCGATAACACGAAACTTGCCCTGAGAAATATCAAAATTTTAATAAAATTTGCCACTTGTTTTCCCAAGCTTTGTTATTGGTGCCGTAATGGAGGAACCCATAGATTGGGAATATCGTTATTGAGGCCATTGATAAAGCAAAACTTGTCGAGAAAAGCATCAAAATTTGAATGAAATTTGCCGCTTAGCTTCCCGTGCTTCGCTACGAGTGCTGTAATCGAGAAACCCATACATTGCCAAATTTAGTGACATTGATAATGCGAAACTTGCACTCAGAAATATCAAAATTTGAATGAAATTTGCCTCTTGGTTTCCCATGCTTCGTTATACGTGCCGTAGTTGAAAAACCCATATATGGGGAACAAAGTAATTTATTGGCATTGGTAATGCAAAACTTGCACCAAGAAATATCGAAATTTGAATGAAATGCCACTTTGTTTTCCATGCTTCGCACCGAGTGCTGTAATTGAGTAACGTGGTAAACCTCAGGCGACCTTTTTGATGACTACATCAGAGAGGGAGGGGGGCCAGGGGTGTTAGACGGGGTATGAGGGGTGTCTGGTGTGGAGAGAGGACAAGACGAAAGGTCGCTAGATAATGTTGTGGCATGATTTTTACGAGGAAAAATTCGTCACGTTTTGTGGAATTTGCAGAAGCCTTGATAACCCCTGGAGCTTCATTGCATAATCCTGAAGCGGCCACCCTCGAAGTCTAGTCTGAACAGCAGAGCATCAAAATTTGGAAACCTCTCATTTTTGGAAGCGTAGAACCTGAGACGCAATTATGTTGCCTCGTTTTATGCCCCGTATAAAACCAAACTAATACTTAAAAAGTCTAAATACTTTTACACTTAAGGGGACAATACCTATTGAGCAACTATTTTTGATTTTATATTCCCAACTAAATGTTTTAATATACCTTATTCCACAACATGAAATGTACATTAAAAAAGAAAATAATAAGTTTTGTATAGAGAATTTAAAAAATCCAACTCTTTAAATGTTTTAAAACTTTACTCTTTCTGCCGATTTTAATTTTTTCAAAAATATTTGTCCTTCAAGTGTTTCTTAAATCTTCGTGCTTGGTTTTGACCATGTAACAAATATTTTTATAAGACAATAAAAAATCAATAAGCAGTTTTAATTTTAAAAGATTGGGGATAAAATCAGTTATTATTCTTCTAAATCTTTATTTCATGCTAAACAATTAAATTACAAGTTTGAAGTGTCAAATGAATTGTAAAAAGAACAGCAAAAGTTCTAAATCTAAGTTAATTACAAAAGTTAACATTTTAAATTACATTGCAGTAACGAAATATAGAAAGTTGAGAAAAGGACTTGACAGTTTAAAAGTTAGTCAATTTCACTCCTAATATTCAATGGGAAACTTTAATACTTGCTAAATAATGGAGCTACAGCTATGAAATTTTGCATCTTTAAAGCCATTTAAATCCATACGCAACAAACAAATCGCTATTTGTCATTTTCAGGTGCTATGTACGAGTTGAATGCCCTTTTCGATTTAAAACGGGACTGAAAATTATGTATAGGAATACAAAAGTGTAATATTCAGTCTTTTATCAATGGAAATCTAGACCACACCAAACTGAGCAAGAATCTTACAAAATTAAAATGCGTAGAAATGGTTGAATCCGAAATTTTTATTCAGAGGAAGTCTTGAGTTATTAGAGCCATAATCAAGACTTTTTTATTAAATTGCGCATTTACAAATTTTTGTATTTAGACTATTTCTTGACAGTGGTCATTAGCAATAAAATACGATAATTTTTTTAGAACGATCATAAAAATTTATTTAAGTTAAGTAAATTTAAGTATCTTTCATTGCAGCCATTGAACTGAGCAGAGATAAAAATTCCTCAATAGGGTGGGTCGAAAAAATCGAAATCAGTTTTTCAATAGGGAAGAAAAGTTGCCTCTTACCCCTCTATATATAATAATACCTGTATTTAAAAAAAACGTCTATTTAGCGTCATGAGCACTCTACTAGCGTTAATAAATGACGAAATTGGTTATAAACGTGAAAAAAGCACTTTGCAACACGATCTCTAAAGCATTACTTCAATTTGTAATATCTAATAAATATGGTTTAGAGAATGTAAAAGCATGCGAAGAATCCAAATATGCTGAAAATTTATTTTGAGGAAAAGGGATTTTCGTAACGTTAACGCGAATATTAGTTTTGCTTAAAAGAAATAGCAAAATACTTTCATCATAGTATAAAGAAATCATTAATCTTTATTACCGAGTCCAGAGATGTAATTGGGGAAGTTTTCCGAGATCCAAAAATACAAAACAGATAAACAGGGTTTCTTAGATAAAAGCAGATAGTGAAGATAATAATTAGTAGTGTGGGAAATTTAACACAGACTGTGAGTAGAGAGACACTATATTTTATTTACTCTTTAAAATAAAACTCCTTGTGTATAATAATGTATATACGCGCGTCAACAGCATCACATTTGAAGTGAACTACTTTAATTTAAACGTTCATTTTTGCAATATACTATGCATTTGCAGATTTATATGCACTTGTTACTTTTAATTGTGAGAGATTTTGCAACAGATTGCAAAAATATTTCATTGTGTGTTAGATGCATAATTAATTAAGATTGAAACATCCGTCCAAGGAAAGTGCTAGTGTTTGGGCTTGAAGATTGCGATTTGATTTAATTTAATAACCCCACTATCACATTCACATCTTTTGTAACACTGAACAAACCTCCCAGTCATCTTTTGGCCTCGTTGGTCTGGCAACGAAGTATCTGATCTAGAGTTGGGGTTTTGAGCATGTCTGAACTCGTAAATTTGATCGAACTGTTAGCCAGGCCTAAAGAGGAATAAGTAACAGCACATCTTTTACAAAACCAACCATAAGTTGTTTAAACGTTTTCCCACGGACCTTGTAAAAGTAATTTGTGGTGTTTTCATGTGGTGCATTTTATGTGGTGCATTTTATGCAAGGTATTCAATTGAACTATTAAAGTTTAAATACGACAGGATATTTCAAAAACATTTTTTACGTTCATGGGTGGGGGGAAATTGCAGCCTAATTTCTTTCTGAAATCTTGAATAGAATCTATTCGGACAGGCACAGGGTTGTCCAAGTTAAAAATTGAAGATTCGGAAAAACTAGCGTACAATGTTTAAAATTCAGGTAGTACCCCATTTCAAAATTTAGACTCGTGCCTAATAAAAGTTAGTTAATTTCTATAGCCGAATTTTTAACAAATACCTTCGAGTAATAACAACCACACATGGTATTGCCACATACATACTATATCAACAGCATTTTTCTATATTAATATAAAAATCACACAATATTAATTATATAAGTATTTATATTTTAGTTTTATTGTCTTTCGCCAGTGAACCTTTTCCTTTCTACAAGGAACTCTTCAGTTGCCGAGTTTCGTTTTCTGATTGGTCATGATTGTCTGCATGCACTTATTTTTATTGTAATATTATTGATTCCTGACTGTATTTTAAGTAATAACAGGCAACCTATAACCGCTCAACACGTAGACAGGGTGCACTGCACGTAATAATCTTAGTAGCAGAGCACATAAGTATTGGGAAGCTAGGTATTGAATGACGTAAAGGTGAAATGCTTGGCATTTATTTCCTTTATATCAATTAGTTAGACTGTTGGTTTTTCAACGGTATAGGAAACACGATTTTATGAATCTTAAAAATAACGTGAAAAGTTTAGTTCCGATTTCAATTCAAAGTCATGAAAATTAATTTTCAAACATCGAAATTCTCCAGTCCAGAATAACAGCTTACATGCTCAGCTCACGCACATCCATGGACTGTTCTCTTATGCGGCTTGAATTGGCTGTGTACGTTCTTTTGTTGTACTCATTTTCTTTTTAGCTTTAAAACTCCAAAGCTACTGGTTTATCCCCTTTGGCGGTTTGACCTTGTGAAATGCCAGTCTAAGTAGAAGATGGTGCTTCAACTATCGCATTTTTCATACTTTTAAACTTTGTTTACACCTGTAACCTTTAAATATATTTCCAATTTGTCATCAAGTGTGCCAATGTGACAAACTTTAATACATTTATTGTTGCTTTTTACATTACTTGTTAATATTCTTCAACTTGTTGTCTCTTAAATTAACTTTCTCATAAATGTAGTGATACTAGATACCTCTAAATTAAATATCTGGCATTACTATAATCTATAGCCAAATAAGGAAAGATGGCATTAAATCATAAAGCCAATTAGGGGAAAGCTATCCGACATTATATCATAAAGCAAATTAGGAGAAAGCTATCCGACATTATATCATAAAGCAAATTAGGAAAGTTATTTGGCATATCATAAAGCCAAATTAGGAAAGCTATCTGGCATTATAATCAATAGCCAAATCATATAATAAAATTTAAGTTACTTATTTCTTGCTCCAGTTATCAACAATCAATGCAATGACCCTCAAAAACATGACACAATTGCACAATTAATAATCCTGCCATCTTAGCACTCAAATTTGACACGAACCATCAGCACAATCCCACCCGGCATTCTCGAACGCAATCCAAGTTTCATTTCCAGGAACTGCCGCACGATCAAATCGAAAAATCCACTCGGACTATCTTCTGCTTAACCAGAACCAGACTCCGTATCCTGGGTGGCTATCAAAAACTTCCTGGACAAAGAAAGGAACCTACCGCATACCCCTGGAGTAGATCCATCTGAAATGCCACAGGCGAGGGAATTTTGAATCTAAGCTTTTGACCCCACCTGTGGGGGCGGAATCCCCCGCTTATCATGCCTGACATTTTCCAATTCAGAGACTAGTACAGAAAAATCATATTTTCAGCGCTATGTCATAATATTCCGACCGGGGGTCCACTAGCTTTTTATGAGACGGAGGCCCTTGAACGGGATTATAAATTTGTCGATCAAGAGGCTGGAAGGGGCTGATTGCGCTTCAAGAGAGCAAATCGGAGTCATGGTGTCAAGACAACTCAAGGTTTGCGCGTAGGTAAATATTTTGACACGGGATTAAAGTCCATTTTGCGGAGCTTAAGATTGCTTGGAGATGATAGCTTAATAGAAATCAGGAGACTTGCGGATTGTGATGCGACTTGGTTGGAGTTTTATGGCGCCAAATCCAAAAAAGGACAGCAGCCCCCAAACACAGGATATAGAATGCAACTCAATAGCAAAATTAAAATAGATAGTAAAACAAAACCAATAATAAAAGTAGATATAAAATTAATTAGGCACGCTAAATAAAAGGGAATTAAGATTAAAATACTAACTTAAAAGGGTAAAAATAGTGAGCTTTATATCGATGGTAATGATAATAATAGTGAGTTTTACATCGATGGTAACAGATGAAATGTGGCGTGGTTTAAAGGTATAAATATAAACATTCACATGAAGTTTAAAAAGGCGATAAGGTGCGGTATAATGATTTAAATAGATTTGGATAAGGATTTTCTCCCACCAAATCTTGGAAGCTTAAAATTAGACTGCTAAATAAGTTTTGTAGATGATTAAAAGCTGAAGAATTGATTCAAATATGCTGGATGGTAAAAAGGACCTCACACGCGGTACATACAGGGGCATTCCTGATAAAACATGGTGCGACTCTGATGCATCTCCATATACTCCTATTCTGTAATGAAAGTACCCTCAAAACTTAACGAATTGCATTAAAATATACTTCTGATTGATTCTGAACGTTTTAATTGAATTTGGTGCACATCTACATCATATGGTATCGTCCATTTCAGCCCATTAAATTTTTATTTTAGATCCCAAATAAAAATCCAAGGTTTTATGAATAACGAAGTTTTCAGGATCCTGTCCAAAACAACCCAGTGCTAATTCTAGATGGTCATTAATAGAATAAGACGATGTCCACTACATTTCTAGTGATAAGTTATATTCCAGTCCTACGCAAACGTATGCGCCGTTTATTGACAGAAAGTGAAAATAAACAAAAACTTGGAATGAGTAAAATCTATTTTTGTTCATAAAGAATTATTTTTCATTTTAAATGCAAAAATTTATTTTAATACATTTTCATTTCATATTATTACTTGTATATTTTGTTGAAATAAAATAATATGCTTAAAACGAATATTTTCATGTTTTTTTTTTTAATTATTTGTACTAATTTTTTTAGATCCGGAACCTCATCTTTCCTTCCATATGTACAATATCATTTTTTACAAGCATTCTTCAGGAACATATTTATTGTGTAAAAACCGAATTAGGTGTACTGTAAAAATAAAAGGTTTCAAGTTTTCATTGCTATAGTGAAAAGCAATGATATTTGTATCTGTGATAAATATTGGTTGAAATGGTATGTTAATTTGAACCACTGTATGCGTACTATAAACAGATTTCACCCGATATCAAGAAAAGGATTGTTATCCATGAATGGCGGGGAAATATCGAAACTTGAATAAGAAAGCATAATATATTTCTTACACATTATTTTACAATAAACAAAATATCAATTTAAAATTGTTTATTCTATCATAAATACAAGATTGAATGTTTCAAATACACACACAGAAATCTTAAACGGATTTACCAATTTATCCAATTCCCATGTTTCAAAAGGCAACCGAAAGTTTTTGCACAAGCACAAAATAAAATACTTATTTCACAAACACAAAATTTCAAAATATGAATTCTATGGGGCAGTAGACGCTATTGTTCAACTTTTGAATCTGCATATATTTGCCGATGCAATCGCAATTATTTAAACATCTTGCTAAAATCGCTGTTATCTTTACTATATATTTCTAGTTTCTTTTCATACTGAAGTAATTTGAAGGCTTAAACTTCAGAATTATTAAGATAAAGTTATGACCAAATATCAACTCTGGAAATATTTGAAAACCTTTCTCTTGTTTCAAACATGGGTAATTTGTTTAAGGTGTATTCGAAGTTTATACTAAGTACACACTAGAAGTTTATTTTTTAAATTTTAAGTTTGAAAATCCAATTTTTCACAGTAGGTCATTGGTTTATGCTTAAAACAATTTCAGTGATAAAAAATCAAATTCAACTAATTATTAATTAGCTAATTAAGATATAATGAGCTAATTGGCATGTTTTTCGAACAGTGGTATCTCAAATTCTAATTTGTCTAAAAAGACAATTCTATTTCGAAATCATTTCCAATATTATTCTTCATGTTTTGACCCTCAATCAAGTTTCTTGAGAAAAAAGGTTTTCTGTTGCAACTTTTTTTGCCAAGAATGCATTTAAAATAAAAAATTTAAATAAATAAAATAAAAATAAAAAAAATCACGATTTTTTCTGGAAATTGAGAATTTAAAAATCCATTAAAAATTTATTTCTCAACTAATAATTCTCATTGAGGGACAAACCATTTGCTGTATTATGTAGATTATAATTATACAAAAATAATTTCAATACATTAATTTATTGTTGAGTTATCACTGTTTGAACAACAAAGCATCCAATTGCAAAAACGTATTTCTTCAGAAATTGAGTTTAAAGTTTTGGAAACACGTCTGTTCATGGTGAACTACCTAACAAAAACCCTTGTACCTAGAAAACTATTTTGAATATTTTCACGATCTTGTAATCGTTTGAAAGCTAGAGAATTGAAGAATATTTTGAAGCAATAAAAAAAAATTTTGTTGGATTTTCAGGATTTCTCTAGTGTGCACATACACCTTAACTTGCGAACAGTATACTTATTTTATGAACTAAATAAAAAGCCTAACGTACGTTCTTGGTATATATAATTTAAGAAAATATAAAATTACTACGTACACATATTTAAAATAATCAGTGTTCAAAATAATCTGGATAGACATGAGCCTGCACAATAAATCAGAATTCATATACAGTACTACTTATAAAATTGGATAAATAGATTAGAAAATGTAAAAATCCAAAAAAAGATCATCTTTGTTATGCAGAAGACATTTGCAGTTTTTAAATTGCGAATATACCTCATAATTCCAAATCTATTCTCATCTACACGGATATTTAGAAGAAACTCGATTCCTAGGACTCTTCTCGTAGCCTTCATTCCAAACGCATGTTCTATCAAATGACCTGAAACATCCGACTCGAAATGAACGCTAAAAAAAATCACATTCCATGAAATATTCAGGAGATTTGTGTTTCATATTCAATCGAGATTTAATTAATGTCAAAAGAAAGGATTACAACACTGTAATACACAAATCAAGATTCATGATCACAAGGTGATGTGTTATCCAATTTCCTCAACGTTATAATCTGCAGTTAATGATAAATTTATTTTGCGTATTCGTTTAGATAGAAATAAGTGAATCATCTCTCAAGCGAAGGGAAGATTAATGGCAACGAGAAAGTTATTTTTTTGATAAGGATGGGAAAGCAGACTGCTATTTTGAATGCAGTCGAGAGTGAATTACAACAGAATCGAATGACTCAATCAAGAATTAGAGCTCATGTGATTCAGCTTTTCGTGCGTTTTCTTCTGCAGTTAGTCCTCTCGTTTCATTCGTCGCCTCATGGATTGGATGTTTGGGTTTTATGGCGCAAGGTCCAAAGCGGACAAGCTGTGCCAAACACAAGACAACATAACCCAATGAAGGTATAAATATTTAAAAATAGTCAAGGCAAAGATAAAACATCGACGCCTTGTGAATTTCCATTTACAGAATCTGAAGCTGGTAATTTTTGTTTCTCTGACTGTGAGCCATATTTTAAGAGAGGATTTATTTTAGTGTTATTATAGGGCTGTGATTGCTTTACTGTTCAGAAGATTCGTTGTCCAAAATAATGGTTGGGGCGCAAGGCCATATATTTAGCCAAACTGCTTCAAACGGGTGTTGTACAAATACAAGTAAATTATTCTTGTGAAAACGTTTGATGGATTGTCCGTAACTGGAGCAATACATTGATGGAATTCAAAAAGTTGTAAATTATCTTTGTCATAATGGATTGGTTGGTGTTTTTTATGGCGCAAGGGTCATACTAGGCCAAACGTAAGACAAGAAAAGGTGTACTGCCACAGAAATACATCCAGAGTAAATTTTAGTAATGCACGATCTTAATGTAATACTTTGTAAAATAATAGGTTTCTCGACAAAGGCCAAAACGATTAAGGTACCAGTAGACATTAAAAATCCCGAAATTCGGTGAAATTATGCATTTTTGTTTTTTTATTCTAAAATATTCTCCAACTCATTAGCTTCAAAATGATACCATGTTCCGTTACGAAATTAAAGATACTTTTTAAATAAAGTCCATTTTAGTAAAGGTACACAGTGAAAAATTTTGGTTTCGTTTTCCGTTCGCGTTAGGCCTAACTAAAATATTGATATGGTATGAATCAAATTTTAGCTATAATTCCAACATTTAATTATTTTAGAATAATTTTGACGATTTCACATGTTGCCGAATGGCAATAATGTGTAACTGCAGCTTTAACTGATGCGTTTGTGTTTATTTTGAATTTAAAAATAGTTTGCTCGTTTTACGTTCGATTTGCTTGCTTTATCATTTGAGAGTTGAAAAATTTATATCACAAACTTTAAACTTGATTTCTGAAGAACTAGTTTTTGCCAGTGTAAGACATTATTCCGCCGGTAATAACTTCAGTTTAAATTAACCGATTTAAATAATTTTTAATGCAATTAAAAGTGCATAATGCAGAGCAGAGACTGTACTATAATCAAATATGCTAGTGAAATAATTTATTTTTAATTTAATTTTGAATCTTATTATTTTTGTAAAAAGTGTTGATTTTTAAATACTTCCAAACAAAAATTTCTTATTAAAAAGCCATTTGTTTTAGATGTACAATTATAGTAGTGTCCCTGCAACATATCAGTTGGTTTCATTTGCAATTAAAATTGAAATTATAAATAAATTATGAAATGAGTTATGACCGGTACCGTAAGACCCTTTTTAGCTTATTAAATTTTAATTAATTTAATATGACCAATTTCAAAATTTTTTTGTGCAAATATGTTAGTTTTCTAACGCTTATGAAGTATAAAAATTTTTGTTAGTCTGACTCCAAAATTATAAAAAAAGTTCCAACGTATACTGGTACCTTAAGTGCACAATACAACGATGGCACATTTCAAAACCTCAACTCCAACGAGAATAAAAATACCAGAAGGCCAACGCATGTCTGCACGGATTGGATTGGATTGGATTTAATGGCGCAAGGTCCAACAGCGAACAAGCTGCGCCATTGCGATTATTGTAACTGGGGTTTCTATGGCGCAGGGGCCATATTAAGCTGCGCCAAACTCAAGACAATGCCAAATAATGGACATACACACAAAGAAAGTAATACCGACAGAAATAGAAGCAGAGTAAATTTAGTTAATACAATAGAGGATCTTTAATGTAAAACTTGAATGTGATTCGATTTTGTAGGTTTCTCAATAGGGCGAAAACGATTCAGCATACAATATAACGGTGGCACATTCCAACAAAACTCAATTCCAATAAAAAACACCAGAAGACCAACGCATGTCTGCACGTGACGTCGCGTTACCAGGTTACCGTCTTCACAAAAAAGCGGCGAGTGATTCTTGTAGCAACTGATAGAGTGAAAATGGAAGCTTAAGACGCTAATCTGTTGAGCCAACAATGATACAAAGTAGAAGGCGACGAAGTAAAAAAAGAAAACCCCTTGCGGTTATGGATGTAACAGTCAAAGTGCAAAAAACGAGAAGGAAAAATAAAATAGAACCTGACTCCTTATTACAATCTACTGTAACTCGAACCTATTTTCTATTTCGGATGTACAAAAGGTATTATGAGAGCACGTCACCAGGGAATCGAGGCGGTTGACAATGGTTGTAGAGGGCGAGCAATCTTATAGAGGGGTATGAATGGGGGAATTCGCAGAACGGGGGAGGAAATGAAGTATGAAAAACCGCCCGCTGGTGTGAGCCTCATGCTCTTCACAAACACAATTAGCTACGATTTTTCGATTTTTTTTTCCTCCTCGATGTTGGCTCTCCGGTGGTCGTGAGCGGAATCTTGGGATCGTGAGTGGTTTTTCTGGCTACTTCTATTCGAAATATGAATTGCGGGGGAACTGGGAAAAATTGGTTTCGACAGGACGACGGGGAACGGAAAATGAATATGAATTTGGAAATAAACAAGATCTATCCAGTTGCGGAAATGCGCTTGTCTGTTCAATATTCCACAGGCGTCGAATTGTGCGTTTGATATGGGAAGCAGCGGCAAGATCAAGGTAAAAGGCCACTCTTTTACCCCATCACTAGAATTCACTAATCATGACTCCATTATTCAATTAAAATTAAGCTAGGTATTTATTGCTGGGAAGGAAATGAAGTATGACAAATCGCCCTCTGGTATTACTCGTGCTCTTTACAAAATTGGCTACGATTATTTTCCCATCTTCATCCTCCAAGAAGTGTTAACGATATAGCTCGTCCAAATCTGATCAATTTTGAAAACAACGAAATATCTCGTCATCAAGACATTGCCACAAGATTTTTGATAGTTACAGATCAATATCTGACCATTTTTCATCTAATGACGTGATATCTTGCCAATCAAGATCTGGTCAGTTTTGTTAATGACGAGATACTTCGTCGAAACAAACCAACAGGGTTAATATTGGCTCCCCCGTTGATCGTAAGAGGAATTTTGAGATCGTGAGTTATTTTTTTGGCTACTTATAGAAATATGGATTGATATGCTGAAGAACCGAGAAAAATTGGTTTCGACAGAACGCAAGTGAATTTGTAACTAAACAAGATCTATCAACACACTTTTGTCTTAGTTTCCACAGGAGTCGACATTGGCGTTTGATATGCGAAGCACGCAAAGGAAAATCAAGGTAAAACATCACTTCACCATCGCTAAAATTCACTCTTTTCCCATGACTTAGCTTAATTTTAATTAAGTAAAGGATTTGTGTTTATTATACTAGGGAGGAAATGAAGTATGAAAAACCACCCACTGGTGCAAGACCTTGTGTTCTTCAAATACAAATTGAATTAATGTTTTCCTTATGTTGGCTCTTTGGTTTTCGTAAGTGGGATCCTGTGTATTTTTTATCGATACCTTTATTGGAAATATGTATTGCGTAGGAATTTCTGGGGAAATTTTTTAGTTTTGACAAGGCTGCGGTGGGAATCGGAAAAAAAAATGAATTTCAAAGAAACCATGATCTAATCCAGATTGTGCGTTCGTGCGTGTCAGATATTCAAGTCCCAACTTTTGCGTTTTGGTATGCGAAGCAAAACCAAAATCGACGAAAATATCACGAGCCCTCAGTAAAATTCACTCATAACTCATTCCTTATTTTTAAGAGTAAGCTGACCAGTATAAAATGCTCTCGTAAGTTTAAGAAATAATTAATAAACTGTACGTGTACTTAACTATCGCGTTTTACAAAATAAAGCTTTACCTGACTGATTCTGAGGAACAGCAATGCTGCTATTCAAAATTAGTTTAATACAATTTTGAATATAATTATAATCTAATATTTCAAGAAATCAATGAATAATGTGGCATTGATATCTCTTGTCTTATGATGTTGCATTTTCGATGCCCAGCAGTGTATAAAATGCTTGTTTTCATTTTGAAGTGGAAAAATCTTTCAATATTTTTTCATATTCCCTCTAGTCTTATATGTATTACAAAAAAAAGCAGATTACTTGATCAGATTACTGTTATAAACATATTTACACTTTCCCTCCAAATAAGACCAGATTAGACAACTTTGAATCATTATGTTAGACTAATCTTTTATTTGGGTCTTCCAAAACCACCCAACCTTTCACTAATCTGGGTTTTATGGCGCAAGGGCCATCTTTGGCCAAGCTGCGCCAAACACTGTCAAATAATTGTGAAAGGGGAGGGAGAAATAAACATCGCACGGGTGTTCTAGAGTAGGACTATTGATAAGTGGTAGGGTCATTTGAACAAAATCACACCCGATTCTATTGAAAATTTCCTGTTCTGTTGTTAAATCCAATCGGAAAAGAATCGCTTTGAAAACATTTTCTCTGTAAAAATGATGAGGAGTCAAAGGTGGCTTTTACATCGAGTTGCTTTGATTAGGGTGAGAAACAATTAAGTCACTTCATTTTCGTAACTCAATTAGTTTTCACACTTTCCAAGCTGAGATCTATCAGTTTCTTGAACTACAAGTGCATCCAATTAGTTTCTCCTCACGAGTCATTTCCAATTATTCAAAGTTTTCATCATCACGTGAAATTGACTAAGGATTGGATCTCAACGAGGGTTACGGGTCTTTAAACATTTTGATCCCTTCAACCAGAGACAAATATCAAATAGTGTCGAGTTTATAGCCAATTCCCGAAGTAATGCATAATTTTGAATTATAATTTTGTTTCTACAGGAATGGTTAATTTATTTGAGTTTTAGGGCGTAAGGTTCAAAAGCGGACAACCTGCGCCAAACACAAGATAGAGCGCAACCAAGTAAATAGGTAAAAATAATCGTACGATTAATTTTTTACCAGTCGACAATAAATGGTAGATTAAAAAAATACAACACCCAAATGCATTAAATGTGAAAATAAAAAATATTTCAACGAGGCGATTAAATAGGAGAATATAAGATTATCGTCGTCATCAATACATAACTAGTGATCAATAGTAAAAACTTTTGATGCGCAGTGAAATAAATAAGAAAATATTATGTAGAATTTAAAAATTTTATGGCTTGTAAAATTTTTAGATTTTGGTGAGGATTTCCCCCAATATATCAAATTCTACAGGTTTAAAGTTGATTTACGGAAAAGTAATTGGCGGCGAAGATTAAAAATAGGACAATCGACCAAAAGATGGACAGTAAAAGGACCACACGCACAGGAATGATTAAAATATTGCATGTTTTTTTCTGTGTCTACAAATATCAAATAGTGTATCTTACCCCCAAAGGACCCTCTAGTTTTGCATGAAATTGTGTTAAGATGATTTCCAAAGTGGTTGATGTCAAGCATGTTTAGAGCATATTACCATGAAACACTTCTAGTTTTTTTGGGTCAATATCACGTTTCCCCTACAATATCTTTCCCGGAGCTTCCACTAAGTTTTGTATGAAATTTGAGTTGAAATACTATCCAGAATGGTTATTGCATGCTTATGGAGCATCGAATTATTCATAAATTTTATTTGTCTATTTAAACAGCGAAACGTTTGCATAAAAATAATTAAGTTTAAGAAAATAGTTTGATAATAATAAATCTAAACAAACGTATAACTTACTGTTTACTTGTTACAAACAATAAAAATATGAATTCTCTCATACAAATCTGCCTTCTGAAGAAAAATAGGGTTAGTTTGAGTTTAATGACACAAGGTCCAAAAACAGACTAGCTGGAAAGAAATATTTTAAACAATTGTATTATAAAGTAAACAAGCCTTTCATTAAGGTCTCGTCTGTTTCTTTTATTATTTTTTTAGTTTTATCCTTATTACCCTATTGCCCCACCCTACTATTATTTTTTATGTTTGCTAAGATATCCTATGATGTACAAACTACACATTCTCTGTTTAGCAGGAACTTTTCATTATTAAAACGACATTCTTAAAGACAAAGTTGAAAATTACAACTCAATTAAATTTAATGTTATTCACACATATGTATGTGACAAGATGGCGTTGAGAATTTTTGATGGAAAAGATATACACGCATTTAAGTACCGAACTGAAGCGGAAGTGTCAAGAGAAAATTATTTTCAATATTCATCAACACTACTGGTATCATAACTCGCAAAGTTTCCTTGTGCCTGACATTTGCATGTGTTTTTTTCAGATTACCAATTTGCGTTGAACTCTTTCTGACATACTTTAAAAAATAAGTTAAATAATATTCACAGCAAGGTCTGTGTGTATGATTATTCGATAGTAACTGATAATTATCTAATATGTATAGACATGCAATTAACACCGCAATATTAATACACGCTGCAATTGAAGTTAAATTATTTTGCACCAGATAACTTGTAAATATTAAATTTTCAATTGACGCAATTTATCATTGAGGTGGTGAGTTTATCGGATCGCTCCAGATTTAAACGTCAGAGCATAATTTTCTTACGAGGCAAAAATGTCTCATTCTCTTATTCTAGTCATCTCGGACTTCCTATCTATACTTTCTTTTAGACAACTCTGATGGTCTGAATTGACCTTTGCAGTTTTAGCTAATATTTAAACTTGTCCTTCACGAGTATTTGACTAACTTTAATGCAGAGATCAACTAATAAGATATTTCTTCTCAGATCAGGTTAAAATACACACTTTTGATCTTCTGTACTCTCATCGACTTTAGTTGTTTCGTTCCCAGAACTCCGACTAATTGGCCAATGTGTATAAAAAATCATTATAGATTGACAAACCTTAAAGTAAATCTAATGATGTTTTACTTAAGTGGCAGAATGCCATTTTTGCCCTTCAGATATCTATTACAAATAATATTTACGTCTTTAATGGAAGGGAATGGCACCGTTGTATAATTTAGGAAAACAGTTTAATGAACATATGGCTCACTTCAAGTTTAACGTCCTTTAAAATGCTTCTAAACAAAAAATATTTGCAATAAATATAAAAAGTATATCCAACTTATGGGAGATGAGAATTTAATTACCAGTGTGTTTGTTTATCAATATTATTTTGTATTTCAGGTGTTTATGGCTCATAGATGGTTCGTTGGCCGATTGTTTTGGGTTATGTGGCTCAAGGAGTCATATTTGGCAGAGCCACTTCAAACACAAGTCAAGTAAATCAATGAGGGAGTGAAAAAGAAAAATGTTGGTGGTCAGACGAGGGTAAAACGAAGGGGGACAGATCATTATTGTATCTTGGAGTTGTGTGTGTGCCGTGTAAGCCCCATGAGGGGTATGTGGCACAGAGTACTTTTTAAATGTGAAAAACCACACATCTGACAACTTTTCAAAATGAAAATTTCACTATCCGCCATTTGTACCCCTTTGACGTCTTTTTATTCACACAAATTTTTAGCGCATTCCAAACCTTTAAACTACTTCAGCCCTCAATGGCCTCTAAACATTTTGAACTCTTCTCTACACGTCCGTGAACATCAGGCTAGAAACACCAGAGTTGTTATCACAGGACACTTTATTCGGAACAAGTTTTACTATTAATAATCTCAAACAAGGACAATTGAATATTCGTTTCTTTTTCGAAATTAACGTCTGAAAACCTGGTCTTGACACAGCGGGAGAGAAGGTTCTCGCACGCGCTTTTCTAATTCCCGAAATAAATGGCATGCATCCTACAACCTTGTACCACAGAAAATATCGTTTCTCATTTACAGTCGAAGCAGATAAAAATGTTCCGAGAAGCACGACAGAAGTGCCAAATTCGTGACTGTCGGAGGAAAGGTAAAAAAGGTTTAACCCCAGTCTGCGGGATCGAAGTTGTAATAACTGTGATTCTTGATTGATTGCCGAAACAATCGCTTTCGTCAAAGAGTTATATTTTTCTTCCACTTCTGACGGATTGGCTCCACCCCGTTCATGATAAGCTTTTCGACTTAAACCCTCTTACATCGAAAACCACACTCGTCTCATTTTACGCTACTGCTATTGGACAGGTTGACAGATAAGATTGCACGGGGTGCCTGTAATAAATGAACCTTCGGGTGGTTCAGTTCTTAAGTGGCACGAGTCCACAGCTCCAGCCATTAGCGATTGGAGGTATCGTTGTGAGAATAGGCACTTAGAAGCGTTTTCATGGATGTTAAATATTGTTGGATGACGTCTGCTGCAATGGCCTAAAGAACCAAAACGCGTAGCGAATAGGTACACCGTGTAATTGTACGTTTTAGATTCATAAATGTCCTTTGCAATTTCAGAGTTTTTAACCTCTTCAGTCCAGAGATACACCCCTTCTAGAAGGTTTTTATTGGTTATTGATTATATAGCCCGTCAACCCCTTCAAGTGGTTTTGGCGAGATATCTCGTCTATCAAGATCTGACCAATTTTCTTAATCATAAAAATTCGGCAATATCTTGAGATATCTCGTCATCAAGAAGCTGTTGATTTGTTTTGACGAGACCAAGTTTTGGTTTGTTTTTGTTAGGGACGAGATATCTCGTCATTCAAGATCTGGTTGATTTTCCTAATGACGAAATATGTCGTCGAGACTACCATATGGAGAGTTAAAGTACGCCGTCTCTTACTAGAACCGCAGCAGACAAAGTCTGTTACTGGAAACTAGGGCTAGAAACGAACCTTGGGATATGGACGTATGATATATCATCTTACAAAATGGTTAAGTCTATTAATATACCTAGCTTTAACCATTTTAAAGATAATTCTACAGATGTTAATATTCTCATTCAAGCTACACACAAACACACACATCATGATTACCAATTTTTAAAGAAGTTACAGCTTGAACTCCAAAATCAAATGCAAGAATGAATGATTTCAATGAATGGCTCTCGTGTATAGCTTTTCTATTGCGGATTCTTAAAGAAATGTTTTCAAATTCGTTACATTAGCGCACTTGGATGACGAATTTTAAATATATTTCGGAAGTTATTTTTTATTGTCGAGAAGATAGTTGGTTATTAATTAATGTCGCACTGGAGAAACACAACTGGGTTTTACCGTGAAGATCTACATTAGTAAACTACAATTTTCCGCGCCAATATTCGCGAAAAAAAAATTTAATTAAACAATTCAGAGTCTGAACCGCGGTAGCCCGGTTGGAAGAGTAACGTATTAGCAATTGGATTTTCGAAGTCGAATCCAACCCAAGACCGGCGTGTACAAAGGGGGCTGGTGCACGTTAAATCTGTCGTGGTTTCAAATGTCATCTTGTTGGCATGGTGTGGAAGCTTAGAGATTGGGGTGCGAGCTGAGGTGTGACCTCGACATCTGACCGTAGTTCATAATTACGTATTTCCCTTCGGTTTCGCCAATCCCGGACCGTCACCAATAGCCCGATGTGATGCTCCAGTGCGTCACCTACGCAGTTTGTTTTTTCTTTAGTTGATGTGGAATTACAGCGTGGGTGTGAGGTCCTATTTTCAAATTTTATGGTTTCAAATTAGATCCTTCAGCATCTCTAATCAAATCATATTGACAAAATGTTTCATTAGCGATAAACCCCGAAAAGAAATTGTAAGGTTTGTGGTTTATTGAATTGAGTAGGCTAGTGTATACTCGCGTGTTTTAAGACAACTGTCTTAAGATAACAGATACTAGAGCAAAACAATACAAATTTAAATTATTTATTCCCACTATATGTCTTCGGTTTTCATAGTCTGGGTTTTTATTTTTGCTTCGTTTCCCCATGACCTAGTCTTCTTGTACTTCCATAAACGCGTTATTTATTAAATATTTAAGACATTTTCTCAGTATTACTATCAGTACGGAATTAATAATATTCACTTTTCAACCGAAAAACTCCGGGCAACATAGCGATAAGCCATAGTTATATTAAAAATAATTTATTATTGGTTAAATTTTCTGATTATTTGAATGTGTGTACAACACTTGAAAGTTCATGAACTTTTCTGAAAAGTGTATACACCATTATAATCTTGAAACTTATTTGAAACTAGAATTGATAGCCTAAAAATTTTGAAATGGCTTATCACTTTGTTGTCCAAAGCAATTCAAATGCTCTCCTGTGCACCTGTATAGGAACATTACAGCTTGTAATGAATCCAAACTTTTTCATAGTTTGTACATTTTGTATTTCAAAATGCAAGAAAGATGTCTTAGTATAAAAAAAAATCTGCAATTTTATTAAATTTATTTTTACCTGTAAAATACTTTACCCTTCCAAAACATTAAGACCCAAACAAAGGATACATTTTAATATGCATTGGATTCTGCACATTGACAAAGTTGACAAAATATAATATGAAACTAACTTACCTGATTCGAAGTTCAGTCTTTACTGTACGCTTGGACATCAAGACTTGTTGTTGATTTTCGCTTAAAAACCACAAATATTAGAAGCAGACTAGTGAAGTTTCAATGTCGATTATAAGTACTATTTCATTCTAGGAAAGATATTTCAAATTCAGCACATCACCTTTAAAAACCTTTTTAATCGGAGCACCGAGAACACAGCATCGCTCGGCTGTTATTTTACATCTCAAAAAAGGTATTTGAGATTCGTCTATTGATTGAAACAGAATCTTCGGACGTATCACTGCTGTCCACGTTGAATGATTCTGTAAGAATAAAAAAATACCCGAATAACTAAATAGCCACATACTTACTGTTACAAATTCTGTCTTGTAACATCTAAAAGACTAACTGGAGAGAACATTGCATGTCTGTACCACGAGGACCACTCCAGACAGTGAGTGTTCGCAGTAGAAACTTACCCATTCCTATTCAAGTTTGTCACATAAGCACACTTAATGATAAATTGAATTGCGTTTTAAAAGGTACAAGGGTAAAGATAACCTAGTCCAAAAATATAAAAAATGCGATAGTTGAATTATCTTTGTACTTAGACTGCCGTTTCACAATATCAAAGTCGATTGAAGGAATATACCAAGTGTCAGTTCTGTGCTCAGATGACAAAGTGTTATGTCACTTTTCCCCAAAAATTGAGCAAGTCCGATTCTGGAGTCTGGTTTGTTAATGTTTAGAAGGTGGCAAGATGTCGTAAGTCTTTTTCTTTTAGTTTATGAGAAAATAAAGGTAGAAAAAAGGTAATGTCAAAAACCATAGAACCACATGTTGAATCTGAATCTTAAAACTGCTGTCACGAAAAATTAAAAAAATGACTTAATAACATTTTGCCATCTGAGCAGTTTTAAAGAGGTAAAGAAAATGAGCACACAGGTGAAGAACCAACAGTCCAATTAAAACTGTTATGAGAATATAATTTTTGGTTTTATGGCACAACGTCCTCAAACGGACAAGCTGCTATTCTGGATTGGAGAATTTTGGTATTCAAAAGACAAATTTGTCATATCTATATTTTTTATTTTCATAACTTATTTTTTGTCATAATTCTATAATTGAAAATAACAGTATTAAATTTAAAGCTATGTTAAAAATATTTTTAAAAAAATCAAATTGTATTGCATAAAAAAAAATACCAAGACCAGTTGATATAGTATATAACTAGCAACTTCGTGGTCAGCACGGCGTTGTCCGTGACAGTTCTTTTCGTGGGGTCAGGTGTGACCACTGCTCACTAACGCTCACCCACCCCCGGTGATTGCTACGAATTCCAATCATTTGGTTTGCTTTGCAAACCAACACCACAGGCAATGCAGTGATAGCCTCGTAGTAGCTAGCAATAAATAGCCAATAAATTAATTTAAAAATATTTTAGATTAAAATTTAAAAATCGGGCAAGACACATTAAATTTTACTGATACTGAAAATATTAAAAAGAAAAGACAATTTTAAGAATGAGTCCCACATCCACCCGACACTGGTTACAATTGAAAAGTTACTTATTTAAAGAAAATCACCTTTAAGGTATCGATTTGGTGTAAAATTTTCCTCATATTTCAAATCCGTTGAAATTTTCACTACCTTCAACGATAGTCAAAATAGAAAACCTCAAATAGTTTTTGCCCGTGACAAAGTTGAAATCGCTAGCAAGAAAGTTATACTGATCAACAACGTAAATCAAAACATGCTAGAATCGAAAATCCGTAAAGAAAAAAATAGGACGAAAAGCGCGGAATTTCTGTCCTTCAATGTGACGTCAGCTCTGTCGTAACTTGACAGTTTCAAGGTCGAAAAACGCAAAATCCTTTCCTTTCTTCAATCGAGGAAACTGATGTCGCATTCTCAAAAAGAACAGAGGAAGGGGGAAAAAACTAATACACTTATTTTAAAATGTTCTAGATTAAATTTTAAATTCGGGCTGGACACAAAAAAAAAAAAAAAAAATCGCAAAAAAAATTAGGACTTTCTTTGTGCCAAATTTCATTTTTGTAATTGCCATAGATTCGTCTGAACACTGCGTAGCGAGGGACAAGCACTTCCTTTTATAATAGTAAAGAAGATTTCTGGACGCATTGTCACAACATGCTATATAAATATCCTATATCAAGTGTGATTTGAGAACCTAAAATGATCTATTTTTAAATTTTAGGCTGTAGAAATAAGGTCTTATAATACGATACAATAATCTTATATCACTGAAAATTACGTAAATTAAGCTCCTGAAAAATTTTATTTTTGGAATGTTGGTTTTTCCCTGCATCTTTCATTTGTTAGATATTTTTACTCGCCGCCAGTACCAAACTACTTTATCAGCCGCGAAAAATAACATAAAATTGGGTCATCCCCGTTTTTGGAATATAAAAGTTTATTTTTATATGAAGTTCACAAGATCTGTTTTAGTTCTCAAATTTTTGTTAATTTGTTTTATCAGACTGAACTTTAAGATTACGATAGCTGCCGGCACAAATCAATTGAACCACAAATAACTAAATAACGACTCCGCAAATTTTACCTCATAGATCACATTAAACAACCTTTTTGCAAATATTTAAACCTTGCTTCTGCAAATTTATTTTTTACTTGTGTCGCTCAGATAGGTTGATTCCGTACGTAAATGATGGGAACATACGAAAGGGTCGGAAAAAATTCCTAACATACTTCGTAGTGAATACTACTACACAGTTAAAGTTTTTTTTTTATACCGAAAAAAAAATTAATTCAGAAAAATGTAATTTAAGAAAAAACTAATTTTACTACACACATTTAATTAAACAGTAAAACTCATTATATTCAAAATGTTATTTCATGTATTTTTAATATTTCACTTGCATACATTTTTTCACAGAAGCTAACACTTTCGAGGAGACTTCTGACTGGCACCGAAATTAATGTTGGCGTAGTCAGTTGTGCTATCATCGATTCATAATCGATTATCAACAATATTCCCGTGACATCGCTCAACTTCGGTAAATCTCAGCAGTATACTTTACTCCGAGTTGCAAATGGAAAATTTACCACTAAAATATATTAATATACGTCAAACTTTATGTATTTATATTTTAGACTGAAAAAGCATACAGAAATTAAGTAAAATAATGCCTTACCTGCTTGATCAAAATGTTCATAGTACATAGCCTTTGGGAATTACTAAATTAGCATTCATTTCACATTTGCAGGATGCAAAGGAAAATATTCTTGTAGATTTATTGTTACAACGTTATACACTTACTTTAATGTAATGGAATTTTAGAATATGTCTGTACCATGTGGCATATTTCTATAATAAAAGGGAATTTACCTTTTATTCCAAGAACAGCTGGAAGTCAACTAGAAAATTAGCTGAATGAAATTATGTTCATCCTTTCAAAGAATATAAATAGTACAAGTTTCTCACCATTTCATTCCTAAATAAGATGGCTTCTATGAAAGGCTTCCAATTTAGGGTTGGAAATTATGCTATGCAATGAGTTAAATCTAACTTAAAGCAAGTATTTCACTAAAACGTTTTAACACAGGGTACCCCGATTATGATACTGAACAGGTGAAGTGTGCCTAGTGTAGAAACCTTTGGCCAGCATAACCATACAAACACATCTATAGTTCAATCTGGAGAGCACTGCGGTTTTATGTTCTCAACAGACAGTATCTGCTCCCCACGAAGTAGCTGAGGACTTGAAATATACAAAGCTTTATGACAATTGTGTTTCAAATGCGGTTAGGATATCAAATGAATATTATTTCATTTGGATATCACGGTACCTTGGAGTGCTCAAATGGGTGACGAAATAGAGTCCCGCCCCAAAAAAACTTAAACGAAAATTTCGCGCGTTACTTGCAAAAAACTATGATAACGTCTTCACCATGAATTTTTTTTTTAATATTTAGCAGTGCCCTTGAAAAGGTTAGAACATTTCTTCATATAACACCAATTTGCTCACGCCTAGTTGTAACAATTGATAGGTAGGTATCTTAATTAACGTCGCACTGGAGCGCACCGGGCTATTGGCAAGGGTCCGTGATCAATCCCCATGGAAAAGATCATAGGACAACACGCAATTTTGAATCACGGACAGATGACGAGGTCAGACCTGAGCCGGCACCCCTTATCCAAACTTCCCCACGACGGTCTTGGTTGGATTTGAACTCGCAACCCTCCAGTTTGCAAATACATTACTCTTCCAACCTGGCTACCGTGGTCCTCTAAACATTATAATTCAAAGCATATAAATAGTCAAAAGTAGAAATATAGTTAGAGCTATGTTGCACATAGTTGAAATGCTGTTTTAAGACGAACATTCCCTCGTTTGATATTCCGATCTAGTACTGTAAATAAGTGATGAGACACAAAAAAAAAAGTCCCACCCTCCAAAAAAACCCGAAATTTTCGTTTTGAGCAACATATATCAGTATAAAAAGTGGAAGATCTTCATTAATTTTTATTCATCAAAAATATTTTTTGGCATAGATGCCTTTAGAAGGTGAAAGCATTTCCTAGCCATGTTGTATACCGGTTTGCTCAAGGCGAATACTAACAGATGTGATAAGCGCATAAACAAGTGGTGTCCATAGAAGACCAAAAGCTCAGCAATCCACAAAAAAAAAATTTCAATTTGAAAAAGTCGGTGGCAAAAAATATCAGAACTGACAAAACCCATCATTTTTTAAACATAGACCTGAGGGAGACGTCAATATCTCTTTTGATGTCCTTGATTTTCATCACAAAAAGTCAACCAGGAACTTCTGATGCCCGATCCGTTCACCTTCAAATACTTTCTAGCAATGATTGTTTTTGAAGGTGTTTGGTCATTTTCAAATGATACCTTCAATGCTCTCTTCTCCGCTACACCTCGCTTCTTGAGACCCAAAGTCCAGTCTAGTTAATAAAACGCAGTTGGTCCTTGTGCATGGTCCATGATTCTCTCCTCATCTTCCCGTCTATGTAAAATAATACCATCAAGTTCTAAAAGACTGCGTTTGGATCATTCATCCAGAGTTGACAAGATTGAATGCAATTGCGCCATTGGGTTCGTGTTTTAGCTTAGGGCTGACGATGACTTGTATTGTCTTTGCGCAAAAGAAACTGATGAATAGAGTCGACTTCTAAGGTTGTCTAAAGCTAAAAATGAGATTCAATTTTGCTTTCTGTCAAACCTCGGCATCCCAAGTTTTCAAACTACGTTACAGTATTCTACTGAAAAAAAGCAATGGTCAAAAGTAGAGAAAACGTTCATCTTTCTCGAACGAAACGCATCAAGTTCGAATCACCCTACGTAATTTCTATCCACTTTAACCCTCCAAGTGGTTTCAACGAGATATTTCGTCAATAAAGAACTGACCAACTTTGTTGATAAGACATCGTTTCAGGATATTGCCGATTTTTTATGACGATATCAAGATCTGGTCAGTTTTTTTTTTTGGAGGACGAGATATCTCGTTTATTAAAATCTGATCAGTTTTGCCAATGACGAGATTACTTCATCGAGATAACCGCCAGGGTTAAAGCACTTCCTATCCACATTACGCCAGTTCGCTCAAGGAGTTCTCGAAGACAGTCATTATTAGACTGCTATACTTTTTTACGATTGACATCAACAAACAAGCCACAGAAAAAAGAAAATGAAGCAGGCAGGCCATAAAAAACCGACGAAAAAGATAAATAAAAACTATACGCGGGTGTCAACCAGGTGTTGAATTCCGTCCCAGCAGATATCTCGATCATCCTCATTGTTAACATTTGACCTTCTACAAGGCTATTGCGGAACAGAAGAGTTGAACCTGTTTACTCAGAGGACTGACTACCTGCGGATAACTTTACTTTCACGAGACTATACCGCTTTTCTCAACAACTTATCATTATCCACATCTGTTGGCGATAGTTTTTTTGCCTCACCCGAAGAAGAGATTTCGGATAAAGATACTTGAGTAACACTGTTGTGGCACGCGCATGAGAGATTTCATCAGGTTCCTGATAAATGTAATAAATCGGTCCATAAGTTTTTAATAGCTGCTTTTCAAAAAATGCTTGCTTCTTGGTGATTGATTGCTAGAGCTCGATTTGAATGCTTTGGTGTATTTGAGCTTAGTCATTTAGTTTATGATTGTTTGTGGTTTCATTGTGCAAATACCATACTTGACCAAGCTGCACCAAGCACAAGACAACGTCAAGTACAACGTCTCGTGAAAGGTTGGTTAATCGATTGATTTGGGTTTAATGGCGCAAGGTCCAAAAGCGAACATGCTGCGCCACACATCCAATAAAACGGCGTCCAAAAGATGAAATAATTAAGGTGCATTTGTTTAACCAATGATTAAAAGTAGATTTCCAAATATAACCTTTGAAATACATTGAACTTAAAAATAAATATTCCAACGCAACGATTAAACAGTGAAATACGAACTTATTCGTAACCAGTTAAAAGTTGATGAATTTTTATACACACAAGATTAAAGCATCAGATGAAATTAAAAAATTTTGTGTATCGTCAAAATTTAAAAACACTTGGATGGGGAATGTACTTGATCAAATCTTGCAAGTCCAAAATTGATGCATTTAGAAGTGATTAAAAACTGGAAATCAACTAAACTATGTCGGATAGCAAAAGGGACCACACACACGTCCAGTCTCTGAATAAAGCGTGCCTGTGGGTAAAACATGTGCATCCTACTCGAAGAAGAGTTGATAAAACACAGGTGTGACATACAGGCGAGGTGGACCGAAATGTTTGGCCGGATGCTGTGGAAGTTTGCTGTGAGTTTCATTCCTCCAGTTGGTATGCCATTCGTCCACACGATGTCTCGGACAAATTAGCTCGTGAAAGGAAAGTGATTAGAGAACATAGTGGGATTGAAGCAGGAAAAGATCACCCGTGAGGGTGACCCTCGTGTTTAGTAAAGACAGTAAACCCAGCAAAACTGGTTGGTTTGGAGTTTTAGGGTGCAAGGGCCATATTTGGTGAAGGTGTGCTACACAAGACAATGCCACGTTAAGAATGTCGTGAATGGAAAAAAGATGCAATGGGGGAGAGTATAGTGGGATGAAAGCAAAAAAAAAATCGCTTGGGTATCCCAGGAGCAACTTTCATGTTTACTAAAGACAAAACCCCTATGCGAGAAGAAATTATCACTCGGGTCAGTGAAACCCGTACACACCTAAAGCAAGGGTCATTTATACATAGTTTAAGGCTACAATGATTCATTGTTACTCGCATATGCATGTTACTTATATTTAGCTCACTTTTGGATTAGTCGATTAGGTAGTATTTTTACATCCGCCCGGCCAAACGCAAGAGTGAAATTTTTAAAACAAATTAAGAGAAATTCGGTACTTTTAATTTTAAATTGAAATTAAGTTAAATGGAGGGGGGGGACTGATAAATAAAAATAAATTTCCATGGTAAGGATTTCCAAAAGGTCCTTTAAGGATGGACTCAAATTATAAGTACTCACGAACATATCTCCTTCATTGACCTGAGGTAATCTAGCGATCTTTTCATGTGGGGTATACCGTCTTAATAAACATGTCTCGCGCTGCAGGGCACACGTACCCAAGCGATTTCTTCTGTCCTTTCACCCACATTATTCTGTTCCTCTATCCCTCATTTTCCCTTTCACGAGATTTTTTGCTTAAAGCTGTGTCTTGTGTTTGGAGTAACTTGGCCAAATATGGACTTTGCCCCATAAAACCACAAAACTACCAACCAAATCAGATTATGATGAATCTGTTCGATTGTCTTAAGATTTAATTTTTAGCATATAACTTCTGTGTGTTAAAGTGAACTATTCTCAAAATCTCAACTATCTATATTGTTTTACCATTTTCTCTTATAAAAAGAAGTGTGTGAGTGCGGTGTCCAGACGAATCTATAGGACTTGCAGTAATGAAATTTGGCACACAGGATAGTCGTAAGTGACCATAGACCTCGCGAAGCTCAAATTTTAAATTTTAATCTAAAATATTATTTAATTAATTTATTACTTGTTTTTCTTAGAATGGCAACAGTGTGAGGATATCACAGATTCTAAATTTAGTTTTCCTTTCATTTCTTGAGTACAAACTATTCCAGCGAAGCAAAACAAATAAAATGTTCGACTGGCGTTTATTTCTGGTCCTAGTTTCTATCTTCGTGATGATCATTAAAGATGGTGAAAATTTGAACGTATTTGAAATCTGCGGGAAATTTGTCACAAGATTGATACTGGAATGGGATTTTCTTTACATAAATAATTTTTCAATCTTAACTTATTTTCGAATACGGAATTTAGCCGCATTTGAAGATATTCATTACAAACACAAAAATGACATATTTTTTATCTTCGGGATCGTTAATGAGTGAAAATTTCAACGGATTTGAAATCTGAGATATGCCCGTCATGTTGGGTGGAGGTGGAACTCATTCTTAAAATTGTTTCTTTTTAATGTTTTCAGCGTCAGTAAGGACACGAAAAGAACCGTCACGGGCAACGCCGTGCTGACCTGCTAGTCCTGATATGAGGAGGTTTTGCTATTAGTTTCTAATATACACATACAACAATGAAATAAGATTTTAAACATTGTATTCATAAGTAAAATAATTGTGAAACAACCATTAATATAAATAGTGGACCAGAGAAGCGAGATAGATTTCATTATTGTTGAGTAACTAGTTATTGAGGTACCTTACGGATCGTAAAACTAAAAATAGCATTTGGGCAAAATTTGTTCTTAATATTTGTTCATAAAAATATAATGTTAAATGATCGAGGCATTAAAATAATTTCAATTTTAACTATAATATCCATTATTACAAGTCCTAAAATTGAAAAGAATACACTAAAAAATAAGGACTTTGAAAGCTGTTTTTATTGAAAAAATATATTTATAAAAAATCGGTTCTCGTTCAAATAAAAATAGATTTTCTTTCAAAAATACTTAGGATTTCAGTAATTATTTAAGACTTCTCAAGCTTAGTCTAAAAAGAGATTTCACGTTGAGTTGTACTTTCGTAGACGAGATTTCTTATAGTCAGAGGTTTCAAGCATTATGAGGTATTTTGTGTCAGGCTAAATGTAGGTGGCGTTAGAGTTTCTGTGGCGGAACGTGACGTTCATTTGGCTTGTTTTTAACCTTTAAACTACGGCCGGTACTGTAGTTGTACCATGATCACGCCAATAAATAATTTAGACAGCGGCCAGTTCATCAGTTGTACCTTAACACATTCGCTGCCGGTCACGTTGAAATCGGTTTTTCTCCCCACCAAGTCGACTTACTTTTAATAACAAATATGATTGAAAAGTGCGCCAATACCAGAATAGATTGATTTTTTTTTTGGCGGCTGAGCTTTCGCCAAAGCTATAAATTCGAAACCACATACCTTTACAACTAGCTTCTAACTTTTACTCCACGCCAACACCACCACCACATAATGCCAATTGAAGCGGATAATAAATGTTGAGGCGCAGCTCTTCCCGCGCGAACTTGTGACTGGCTACCGAGACATCACTCCACACCACGCGCTGCCGCGAGATCGGCATGGAACGTGTTAAAAGTTATAATAATCGCACCAAGAAAGAATTTAAACTTAGGCCGTTACAGCAGTTGTGTACCTTGAAAGTTATAAGAATCGCGCTTGTTATATCTATAGCCGTAGTCAAAAGGTTATTATTTCAGCACGTCGCGACAATAAAAATTCAAAAGAATGAATACCGAATCGATATAACAGTTCATTGGTCAACCTCAAACGTTACCCAAACGGTGATAAAATCGAATTTAAGGAGCCACAAAATGTTGGTTGGATTGGGGTTTAATGGCGCAAGGGCCATGTTTGGCCAAAATGTGCCAAACGCATAACAGTAACGAGGTTGGAAATAAGTAACGAGAAGGCCAGGGTTAAACGGATGCGAGAACAGATCACTCTGGTACCTCGAAAAACCCCGAAAGGAATCATGCCAGAACATTTGGGTAGTGGAAACGAAATTTTCGCATTCCGTCTGGTTTGTTTACACCGAAAATCCCTCATGTTATATTGCAAAATTTAGTATAAAGGTTTGTAAAAACATTGATTTTTATATAGATTGATGCTAAATATGAAAATTGCCAGTCAAAAATTATATAAGAGATTCTCTAAAAGATTGATTACATTTCTTAACACTATTAATCATGCGAGTTAAATGCCTCTGCTGGATCATTTGCTTTTTCGTGTTTATCATGATGATACACCTGAAGTTCGTCAGCCTTTCTACCTCTCTTTAATCTGCGAGCTCATATCACGACTGAATCTAACTACTGACAGATATCGGAACGATCTACTTGACAGATTTATGGTGGTATAACTATACGAAGATAATATTAATTTGTATGTTCGCTCTTTAGAGAAACCGACACTCCATCGTTGAGTGGGTAAGGTGAAGTGTGAGATGCAGAACTCGATAATGAGTAATCACCTTATGTTTAAATTTGGTTGTTTCAAAGAGGTAGAGTTTGCTTGTTTTTGCTCGTAGTTTTCCCGCTTCGCCGAAACCTTCCGGAAACATCCAGCTACAAATACATTTCAATAATTGATTTCCTCAAATTTTTTTTTTTTGTCTTGCATTTGTTTATAATGACTAATCACGATATGATGCTTAAATTCAATTGCGTCTCAAAGTTGTAGGGTTTGCTTGCATTTTATTTTACAATGGTCAGAAGTTCACAAGTTCTTACAATTAACGTATACCTTTATGTAAATGGAAGTTTTGATAGACAATACTTTTCATAACGTAGGTTATAAATTAATTGTATCGGCTTTATTAAAACGTGTGTAGGTAGGATGTTGAATTAATGTCATTACACTGGAGCAACACAGCGAGCTATTGGCGACAATGCGAGATCAATAACGAAGGGAAATATTCGAGGACAACCCGTCGTAATTGTGAACCACGGTCAGATGCTGAGATCAACACCTCAGCTAGAAACCTCCCCCCCCCTCAAAAAAAAAAGTTTCTTTAATCTTTTTCCCCTACTTGAAAGCCACTTCTTAATTTATTCTTGGTTTTACTTCGTATACAGACTCCTGATAATTCGGACAGAAGTCGTATCCAGCTTATGTAGATCAGAGATGTAAAGCTTCTTTTAATTTAGAAAATGAAAATCATTCTGGAAAGAAAGATCGCTAAGAAGAAAAATGATGCTTTGATGTTACTTTTTTATTTTTTTTGCGTTTGGTTATTGGATTGTTAAGCGGCCTTTCTCTACTGCAACGGTACGCCGTTACGTTTTTCTCCGATGTTCCTTAACTGCAAAAACTGGTAGTGAACCCACCTGGCATCTCATCTCACTCCTGTGAACTTTAAACCAAGAAATTTGTATAACAGTTGCTGGCTTGTCCAGATGCTCAGCATTCGAAAACAGATTGCAAGGAATAAATTGGCATTAAACAATGCTATTACCGAGTTCTTAACTTCAACAAATATTCATATCGTATAACTGCTTTCAAAATATATTGACGAAAGTAGTTTTGTAAAGGGAACTTTAATTTAAATAAAATTTGAACAGGCCTCTTTGATGAACCAAATCCAACAGATTAAGACTAACTGCAGAACAACGGACTATGCTGGCAGCTCCGCATCAAGGTTGGTTAGGTTTGGGAGCAAGGCCCATACTTGGCCAAGCTGCACCAAACATAGGCAGACAACTCCGCAACTCCGGGTAGTACTCTCCCATCAAGAAAACAAAACACGTTGGCAATGTTTTTAACCCTCCTGGTTGTCTCGAAGAAGCGTCTCATTAGGAAAAACTGACCAGATCTTGATCTTGTCATCACTAAAATCGACAATATCTTGGTGACAAGATATATCGTCATTAGTAAAATTGGTTAGATCTTGATGAGCGAGATGTCTCGTCGATACCACTTGGAGGGTTAAAAAAAAAAGGAAAATATTGCTCTTCTCTCAAGATTGATTGAATTTTATGGTACAAAGGCCAGGTTTGGTCAAGCTGCCACAAACTATGCTCTTCAATTAAGAATCTCGAAAGTAATTCACATAATCCTCGTTAACTACCAGGTTGATACTACAAAAATTGACTGGAATACAAGCACTATAAATCAGGATTGCAAAGAAACGGGTTGAAGTGCTTTCTGAATCTATTAGCTGATTCTTATCATGTATATCAATCGATAATAATATTTCAGAAATCTAAACTTCAGCTTTTGATATGACCGCTGGCTTAAAAAACATAAAACATTCACCTGTAAAGCCTTTGGCAAATGAAAAATTAATCAATAGAATATAGCTTTGAAGTTGTCACTAACAGTAAAAGGTTTCTACATGGTTCTTTTACGATGACTTCCTTAAAGATATCAATTATCAATTGGTCGTATAAATCTGAGCTTTGGTTATCATCGCATGACAAACTTGGAACAAGAAATGTTTATAATCTAGAGCAGTCAACTATCAAAGCCAGCCGACAAAATCAGACTACGAAAATTTGCGATCATAGGATATCGATGATGGAACAGGATCTCGATAAGGACCGAGAAACCGTTGACAGTATACAAAACACGCGGTAAAATGCGGTAAAGTTAAATATTCCGATAGGGGAGTTTCAAGAAATATTTAATTGCTATCATGTATCATCAATCTATTCCGTTCAGAAGGGTGAACCTTATCAATATACTACTTCTTGGAATATATCAACACAATTTTTTCATTCATTTTCTAGAAGCTAGACAAATCAAAATTTCGAAACGATTCTTGGGTCGGAAGAAACTTATGAATATCAATTGCTTTCTGTTACATTCTAGCCCATTTGATTACATCTGGCTCTAGTGATGAGTGATAATTTCAGATAACATACCCAGGAACTTGTTTCATATCGATAGAGCATCTACAACTATACAAATAATCACGATTTGTGAATACCCATACAACTAATGGGTTTGTATACGCCTTGTAAAACACCCTGCTTGAAATTCTGGACGAGCATGCTAAAAGATTTTTCACTGATGTATTATTAATGGGTTTGTTAAAATGTAATATACAGAGGTTGGATAGAAATATGGAAACACCTAAAACACATGCAACTTTGCCTAATATGGTGTAGGAAAACCGTTGTCATTCAAATCAGCTTGCAGTCTTCTCGGAATGGATAAATACAGTTCCTGTATGCTTGCCAAGGGAATCTTGTACCATTCTTTCTGCAAAACGGTGGCAAGTTCCTATAACGATGATGGCTGTGGATAGCAATGATGCACTTTACTCTCCAATGTTGACCAAAGATTCTATAATATTGAGGTCTGGTGACTGGTCGCCAGAGGAGATGTGCTAAATGATCATCATGCTCAGAAAACCGGTCCTGGACGATGCGAGCTATGTGAACAGGGGCTTTGTCGTTTTGGAAGACACCATCAGCATTGGGGAACAAAGTTTGTACCATGGGATCGACTAGATCGGCCAAAATGTTCACATAATCCTTGGCCTTAATGTGCCCTTGCAGAGGGGTGCGACCCACAGAAAACCACGATATGACTGCCGAAACCATCCCAGAATCCCAGCCATGTTTCACTCATGGCAACAAGCAGTTTGTATTATAGGCTTGGGATGGCGTTCGCCAGACGTAAACTCGGCCAGAAGTGGGAAACAAAACTCACCCGACCAAGTTACTGTCTTCCATTGCTCCATAGTCCAGGATTTATGATTTAAACACCACTTTTTCCTGTTACAGACATTAGCATCACTGATGAATGGTTTATGAATTGCAGCCGAGCCAGAAATACCCTGCTTATGAAGCTCTCTTAATTGTTTTGGTACTCACAGGGTTTGTGAGCACGACATTAATTTCAGCAGTAACTTTGGCAGCTGTGGTCTTATTTTTTACTCCAGGTAACTTGATTCATTTGGGTTTATGGCGCAAGGTCCAGTATTGGACTAGCTGTGCCAAGCAAGACGAAATGTAAATCTACAAGTACGTGAAAATTCAAAATATCGAGCCAAACAAACTATAAAAGGCGTATTAAAAACAGTACAAAAAGTAACAAATGTGGAAATATTACATTTAATCGAAGGTAAGGAATAGAATAAAAATTTGCTATCATTAATTTAAAATGTATGAAATATCATTTTTCAAATCATCAATTCATACAAACCATGTTGACCAGCAAGGTGTATAATCTATAAAAGGTAACGGCACTCCAGGAATGATGAAGTGAAACCTACGTGTTCTATATCAAAACTAGGGGTATCTTTGAATAAAAACCTCCAATCGGTTGACATTATCTTATGAACGGCGCCTAGGCAATCTGTTATTTGTAATTTGCATGTAAAGCAAATTGATTAATTTCAGAAACCAGTTCGTTTCCATCTTGAACGCCTTCTCACCAATCGAACCAAACAATAAACACTGAACTAGAAACGCCTCGTTCAATTTCCTAAAGATGCCTCTCTTCAGATAAGCAAGTAGAACGTCAGATGTCCTTTCACCATCGAAATTTGTTCCCTAAGAACCACTGGCTCACAAGAGTGGACGGGGAAACCAGTTCAGTTGATGTCATTAGAAACATAAACTGAGTGAAATCGTAAAAGTCTGGTGGAGGGTTTTTGACGAAAACAAAAGGTGGCCCTCCCAGGAATTGGGTTGGAGGAATAGCAGTGAAATACGACACCCGTTCGGAATCGTTGTGTCGAAAGACATGTAATTGGTGTTTAGACTGGGAAATCAAGTTTTGTCCCTGTATACAAAATATGCTGTAAACAGAACCAGAATTGCACTTGGCTTCAGATATGAAACCACAGCAGGATGATTTTCGTAATCTTCCATGTTGATACATCCGTCATAATGGAAAGGATTTTCTTCAGTGTCAGGAGAGAAATTAGAATGAAATATACAAGGGAAAATTTTATCCGCGTCCTTCATGTGGGATTACTTCATTCCGTTTATTTCTATTATCTGGGTAGTTTTTATGAAATTGTACAATAAACCGACCACAGGTCAAAATTTCAAAGCCATGTAGTGGAATATTGAATAGCTATAAATAGTGTGAATGGTAAAATAGGATACTATGATACAAATTTTGGATTAATGTCTAACTTTAACTGCTTCATTAATTTCTTTGTCTTGCAAAAATAATTGTTCAAATATGAGTGTTCTTTGATTAGTTATTTTTAATTTTATATTTGCAACAAAATATTTTAGTGTAGCTTATTTCAATACGCGTGAGAAAAAAACAAGCGAAAAAATATTTTTAAGTGAACAATTACTAAAAAATTCAAATATTTTCATAATATTTCCGTTTTTTAAAATTACGACTCTCGTAAATCTGAATTGTTTTCAAAAATTTTTTCTTTTAAGTGATTCCCTTAATTTTGTGTGCGAGTTTCCTTGAACTATCATTTTGTTTTTAAATATTTTTTATGATATGCACGATGAACAGTCTCACACGATTGATTTTATCAATTTCTTAAAAATTACATGTTCCCTTTGTAAATCATTATATTCCATTCAGCTACCAAATATATCAGAAAAAGAACCAAAAGTTTCAAATCTCTATATTAATTACAAAACATTTTATCATTTAAATACACTAGTCATAAAAACAGAAAGCTGGAAAAAAGGATTTTACGGTTTAAAAATTAGTTGATTTCACTCCTGATCTTCGACAAAAAAAAACCTTAATTGCATACTCGACATGAGGTTTTGGAGCAAAGCTAGTAAATACAGAGGGCGCTAGTGTCTTGGAAACCTATTTCGTAATTTACCATGATACTAGAATGCAATTTTAGCATGCAACTAAAAAAATGACATTCACACCATTGTCAGAATTGAGATAAATGATAGTTATTAACCGGAAGTATACGTTTATCCTTCCCCGTTAGTTTATGATAAACAATCTCATATCTCAATTGGCTTCCGAGTTTTTCTGGTTGATCATGTGTCTCGAACAGTGATCAAAGAACGATCGAGTAATTCAAAATGCTTGAATTGAGATCAAATGAAGTCCTATTTTGGTTTAAGGGTCTATTCAGTGGAGCTTTATCACGCTCGTTTGATGTCCACAAAGAAACAAATTCTGGCAACTAAAGTGTATAGGTTGGATGTTGAATAAACGGGTCGAAAATTAGTGAATGTACGGGGCCAATCCCGAAGGCAAAGATCAAAAGAACGCCTTGTAATTTAGAACCACAAGTAACCCCCCCCCTAAAAAAAATAATAAAAAAAATAACTAAAGTAACAAGAATCTAAAGCTCAGCTCAAATTAAACATTCTATTTAAAAAAAAACTTTAAAGTTCGGCTTTTAAATGTCCTCAACGTGAAATGTGTAAGATGACTTGCAATTTTCATCCATTTTTAGATTCTCGTGTTAAAATTAAACTCGATGACTTTTGAAATAAACTTAGCGAAACGTTTAATTTTGCTTCAAAATTTTATTGAAGTATTCCCTAGTCGGCAATTTTTCATACCCAGTTTCTAAACACAGTTTAGTTCAGAACAGTTTCTAAACACAGCACTTTTAGTACTAAACACAGTATAAAAATAATTAATCTGCTAGCTTCTTGAGCCCAAAACATCCGTGATCGTCCTTTAACACGAATTAAATCATTTTTTTTACTGTTGATGAATTATCGGCTTTGAAAAGTGAATCTAGTCGTTACAGTAAAAACGAAATGTATACAAAACTTTTGGATTTTCGAGTTGTTTTTCAAAACATTGAATAATACCTCATTTGAACCATGGAAAGCACTCGTTAGCTTTATCAGTGATCCGTTGGCCCATATACCGGTTTCTCTAGGACAATAATTAGGTTATTCGAAAATTTTTGAACGTGCCTAAACATCTCGCTTAAAAATGTACAACCTAGATTGATGTCAATAGCACAGTGTGTGTGCGTGTGTGTGGACCAGAAGGGATCGTATATTACATCCTACGACAGATTTACCTGTTTAGATAGTTACTCCTTTGTCAGTAAGCCGGTTATATTATATTCACTCCTGCAGAGGGGAGTGCAAAAACACACTACACTGGCAATTAGAAAACTGGAGTTTTGTCAATCAGAAGTGTATCAATAAAATTTTGATGTCATTTTAATATTTTTAGATTTTAGGCACATCATTGGTCATATTTATACATTTATACATCCTTGAAGTGACTAAGAAAAATAAGTTTATCGATTTAAAACTCCCCGTTATAACAAAAACAATAAAGCATGCGGGGATTTAAAATTCGTGAAACATTTTCCCTAGTCAGCTACTTATTAAAAAATTTTTTTAATCGGTTGGTTGGGAGTTTTAATAGGAAGTATTTATAATATCTATGAAGTTGAAGAAATATACAGGGTGTCACGAAAAGTTCTTACACCACGTCTGTGTATAATAGATCTTAAGACTTGAATGGATGATTGACTTGGGTTTTATGGCGCAAGATCCAATAGAGCAGTGGTCCCCAACCCCCGGGCCGCGGACCGGTACCGGTCCGTGGCTCAAATGGTACCGGGCTGTCCAAGAAATATTAAATTATTTCCATTTTATTTACTTTGGTGTATTTATCTCGGGTTTGTGCGGTTCTTATCTATGAAATGTCCACTCAAATTAGGAGGCGGTAAATCAGAACTTGAAATTTGTTCTGTTACTAGAGCTTCAATTATGATTTCTGAATTCTGTATGTCTCTATTTTCTAATTTTGAGAAATGTGACAACTGTTTTCAAGTTGGCAGACAAAGTAGCGGCATTTAAATCAAAACTGAAGTTGTGGGGATGGCGCGTGAACAGAGGCATTTTGGACATGTTTGCGACATTAGCGGGAATTTTAGGAGAGACTGAGCCTAAACATTCATTCTCCTAGTTGGTGCACGATCACCTGTCTTTGCTTTTAAAAGAGTTTGAGCGCTTCGAGGGTTTTTTTGTGGTTGGGAAACTATTTTATTGATTTAGCATTCTAGTGAGTTAAAATGTTAAATCACATTATATTCATTTTTTGGTGTAACTGTATTTTATTTTGAAGGCATGTTTAAATCCAATTAAATTAAAATTATTAAATCAAAACATTCTAAAATGTAAAGAATCAACGTATTTCTTCCACGGACTACAATGCACGCCTCATATCTCCGACGCATGGACATCCGAACATTCTGGAATACTCCAGGCATATTTTGAATTTCTCCGGCAGCTACTGCAATTCTTGCAACCAGCTCTTCAACATTGTCAACAGGGGTGTCATAAACTAGCGATTTCAGATGACCCCAGAAATAAAAATCAAGACATGATAGGTCGGGTGACCGAGCAGGCCAACGCACGGGACCACCACGTCCGATCCACTGCTGACCAAATGTGACATCCAGGTAGTTACGAACATCTCCGCTATAATGGGCAGGGGCTCCATCGTGTTGGAACCACATTGTCTGTTGCGTCGATGCAGAAATCTGTTCATCTCTCAAAAGTTGTGGCAATACTTGCTGCAGAAAGAGCAAGTAGTTAGGTCCGGTTAGACGAGACGGTAACAGGTAAGGTCCGATGAGGTGATCTCCCATAATACCGGCCCATACATTGACCGAAAATCGAATCTGTGCTGCACGACGTCGTATTGCATGCGGGTTCTCGACCGCCCAGATATGGTCGTTATGCGTGTTGAAAATTCCTTCCCTTGTGAAGGATGCCTCATCGGAAAACACTTCAGCAGGAAAAAGGGGATTTGTAGCACATTTTCCAAGGTACCACTGTGCGAAAGCAATACGAGGTGCATAATCCTCCGGTTGCTGTGTCTGGACACGCTGCACGTGAAACGGATGCATGTCTTCTTCTCGGAGAATCCTCCAGACGCTGCAATGGGAAACCCCGACTGCGTTTGCTACACTTCGTGTACTCATTCTTGGATTCCCTGTACATGCTGCAGCACATTCTGTTCGACGTCTGCAATCCGTGCTGTTCTTACCCTGTCCCTGTCAGCTCTTTCTAATGAACCTGTCTCAGCTAACCTCTGGTGCAGTCTTGCAAAGAAATTATGACTGGGGATACGCCTCGTCGGATATCGTTCCGCGTACAAACGCTGTGCGGCTGGCCCACTACAATTTGGCTACATATCGGCTAACTCTGCGATCGTGTAATCATCCATCCTACTAACTTGGCGTTCTTGTGCGAAATGAAGTTTCCCTACACGAAAGCTCGGGATTTTCGCACAACGCCATCTACCGCGTCAGGAAAGCATTTCTGACTGCTTATTGGTATATGATTTTGGTTCGTCAGGATGTACCCTACCCCTTTTAGAAGTTCTGAAACGGTTCACTGAAACACCCTGTATACAAGACTCGCACAGTTGTCGAATTAATGTCATGAGACTGCAGTGATTAATCCGCCATCGTGGTCAACAGTACTGGCAGAAAGTAATGGAGTGACGACTCCTGTTTCTAACTCTCTCTGCATCAAATGGACGAGCTGGTAGGTATGGTTTTACTGCGCAAGATCCAAAAACGAATAGGCTGTTCCAAACGCAAGTTTGTGGCTTTATGACGCAAGGGCCATATTTGGCCATCCTGCGGCAGACACAAGACATACGAAATCAGGTAATACACATACACAATGAAAGTTTTACTTAGAAACACACCCAGGGAGAAATGCATCTGACGGGAATCGAACCTGCCCTGCCTACAACTCGAAGGTTGCTAGAGCAGGGTGAATACCCAGAGCCATGACAACCCCAATGAACGAGCTGTAGTTTAATTTGTGTTCTGCTGTCCCAAAAGTAGGATATTATTCCACTCTTTACTATGAACTCAACAGCTTGACCTCAACAAAACATACTGAATCGAGGCTTAATTTTTTAAATATTTTTGCTACATTATTTTACATTTAAGCAGAGAAAGTATTCTTTTTCTAGTTGCTTATTCCAATTAAGGTCACTTGCGCGATAATTCTGAGGTCGGTTTCCGGATATCTTATCTTGAAAAGATATAATTGAAAAACGGATGGCCAATCAAGAGAAAGGAAGCTTTCAATTTTTCCAGAAAAATCTGTTTATGAAAATCTTGAATTTCAGATAAAAGGCAAAACTCAATCAAGAAAGGTTAGATGGGTTAAAAGGCGCAAGGTCCAAAGGAGGACAGGCCGAGTCAAAAGCGTTAGAAATATTGAAGAACAATTACCACAAAGAACCATCTTACCAATGGTACCGTATACAATTTAATCGTATCAGTAGTGTGGCCAGGATTTCATATCGGAGTGAAAAGTTAGAAGTACAATTTTTTTATGCAAAACGCAGATGTAGTATTAATCAGCATTTAAAAGAGTTTCAGTACGTATTGTTGCATAAGCATGCAAAGAACATCTTGGTTGACCCATACCCAAGAGCTCAGAAGTCATTTTAAAATGGTCGTGTTTACTAAACTATTTATGAAAAAGGACATTAAGTAAATATTAGTCGCATTGGTAGTTCGCTCGGAGTTCATTTTGTATTTTCTTCCATTTTGACGATCTGCGTGGTTGCATGTGGAGCAGGTTCTATTCCTCTCTGGGTTAGTCTACGTCGGTAAAACTTTCCTTGTGTGTATGTCCATTTCTTTGTGTTTGTCCTATGATGTTGCAGTTTACCAAAATATAACACTTGTGTTACATACTCATTACTGAAAGGTTTTCAAATAGTGTGTCGCGGTTCCCAAGATAAGCATGTATGGTTGATATCATTATCGGTATAAACAGAGGCGGTTAATGGCTAAAGAGCTTATTGAGATTCCTTATTTAGAGTATTACTTTACCTTGCGCCAAAAGACCCCACCAATCATTTTGAAGTGATACGATGTGCAAATATAAAAATATCTACATAAACAATCAGCACACTGCATAATTATCTACGTTCTATACGCGTGATGATTATCTCAGTGAAATAAAAATATTCATGCCTTTGATTTACTCATCCCAGTCAATAGCTTTAATGAGCTATTAACCTTTAAGACTACATCCAGTTCAGCAGTTGTACCTTGAAAATTATAAGAATCCGCCAGTTATATCTATAGCCGTAGTCAAAAGGTTAATCCAACTTATTGTATTCGTCAAAAAAGCATATATATTATATCCCTTTAAGAAATTTTCGAATATGTAGGCTGTTAAGAAACAGTGATTATAAATTGAAACTAGTAGAACTTGATGAGAAATAAATATATGTCGAAAAGGAAATGAACCACCAAAGATCTCACAATTCATTGACGAGTTCGAGAATTCGTTTGCGCGGACCCTTGTAGCACAGAGGCATAGGCGTGACTAGGGTTGATGAATGAGAGGGAGGGAGGGTCAGTCCCGAGAAGTATGGACTGTACACCAATAAAAAGGTGAAGCATCTGGAGACCTTAGAGAAATTTTTGTATTTTTATGTAACAAATCACGTAATATATTAATAAATTTTCATAGAACATTGAAAAAATTATTAAATATTTTGCGTGTAGCAAATGATAGTCACTTTCATTTCAACAAAGTCATTTTAAACAATGTTGTTTTATTGTATCATACATGAGAAACACATTGTTTGGTTTAATAAATTATTTAAGGACAGTCTTGAATTACACTAAAACCCTGCTAGTTCAAAGCTCCAGTTAATACGAGAGTTTGGTTAATCCGAACCAACTTTTTTTTTTAATTTGTAAAACAAAATACAGTAAATCAGTAACATAATATTTTTGCATTATTGAAATAAAAAACATCGCTGGTAAGAATGCATATTTTTTTTTAGATCCTTAAATTAAAAAGAATAGAAAAATAATCACTAGGGCTTCATGATTTGGACAAAATTAATCAGTTTTTGCTGTGTTGAATACATATAAACATTTTCCTTGATGGTTCTTCAAAAACATATTCTAAGTTAAACATAAAAATCAAATGAATAAAAATTTCACTTATGCCGTACAATTAGCGTAAAAATAATTTTTAATTAATAGAATTTAATTCACATAGCCAAAACTTAAGGCGTCGATTGCTCGTCATTTACAAATTTGACTATCTTGTTCCACGAACTGAATAGAAGCTTGAACCCGCAGCTCCCCTGGTTACGCCTATGAACTAATTTACCATTGCTTACAATTATTTATTACACAAGTGAAACATTAATTAAAATTAAGTAATGGATAGTTTGAGTAGGAATTAAGGATTAATTTGTGAGACTCATATTTCCAAAAATTTTCACAACTGAATGGGGGGTAACCCTCAAATCCCCTGGTTACGCCAATGTATACCATCGATGTTTCTGTATATAAACTTTCAAAAGCAGCATAACCATTAAGGCTGCCAATTGCGTCAGCTTACTGCGCAGTTAAACCTAATAGATAAAAATTACGATGGATAATAAATGAGGTGTTCTTTGAAGCTCTCACACATGACCTCACTATTAAGAAAGAATATCTACCAATCTAATAAGTAAAACGAAACTTTTCTTACTGGACTTAAACTCTCAGTACTTCGGTTGTGCAAACTCTGTACGATTTGTCATGGAAACTGGTTTTTAATTAAGTGTGAGAACAAAAGAAAACGAAAATGTTAAGCCCTTTTGAAGGAATGGAAAACAACGTAAGGAATTAGAATCATCAAGGACTTGATTGATTGAATTTTTACTGACCAAGCAGCGCCAAACTATCGGTAACTACAAATAGGTTTTATCATGATTTATTCATGAATTTAATCCTTATCAAAATTTGATAAAGATAAATTGTATAAAACATTTAAATTCAAAAATATTTAGATAAAATTATAAAATTCTATGTCTTATATAAATAAACATAGACCTTCAAGGACATTGTAGAACCCATTATATCCTGAAGATTGAAAAACTAGAGATGAACTATCAAATTAGAAGCTGGAATTCTGAAAACCCTCGAACCCATCTGCTAATCTCCATGAAGCAAGATGCAGAAACTTTTTTACGGCATAAAATGCAATGCTCAATGTAGCACACATGAATATTTTTTCAATCAACAATCCTCCTGGTGGGTTTTCTCGACGAGGCATCTCGTCATTAGCAAAACTGACCAGATCTTGATCGACAGGATATCTTGTCATTGGAAGAAAACTGACCAGATCTTGACCTCCTAATCACAAAACAAATCGGCTATATCTTGAAGAGAGGTCGACATTAGCAAAACTGGTCAGATTGATTGATGAGATATCTCGTCGAAACCACTTGGAGGGTTAAACTGAAGAAAGGCTTTTCTACCAATCTCTCTAATTGTAGGTGGCGGTAATGTTTTATTGCATTCCTAATATTGCACTTCACCAATATTAATTCGAAAGAATAAATTCCCAAGTACTATTATATGCTAGTTGATTGAGTAACGCTATTTAGATTAAATACCAAAACTCTAATCAACTGCATTTTAAGGAAACCGATATGCATCACCATCACGCGAGAGCATTTTGAGTAACGTAAGTAAAATATCCGCCTTCCGTCTGTCTGGTTTGTTTATTCTGAAAACTCCTCTCATAGTGCAATTAAAATGATGTACTACTCATGAAAAAAGTTCTTATTTGTAAACAAAGTGTATTCCATCATAAAAGAAAATCCCCAATAATATTCAGGTAAAAAGTTTAAAAATGCCAAATTTGTGACAGTTGGTGCAAACCAATTTGGACTTCGAGTAATTTAAAACTGGAAGAGTAACCTTGTTCCTACGTTATGCTGTGTGGGAGTTCAAACTTGGCGCAGTTAATTTGACAATATTTTGACACGAAATGGTGCCAAAAATATACATTAAAACGAGAAATTAAACTTTGGGGTGTTTTAGACGTATATTTGCTAGTTTTCTTGAAAATTAATGCTACAGGATTTTACGAGTCACTTAAAAATTTTCCTCTACAGAAACCTTTGGAATATTGTTTCATTTCGGAAACCAAGTGTTTTCCAGAGGATGGAAAAGTTTGCTTTAACCTACCAAAAGCTTTTAAAAACATGCCAAAATTCTAAAAACTACCCGTCTGTTTTACAGCTTCTACAAGAATTGAAATGGCTTATTTCATCTTTTGCCAAGTCCAGTATAACCATAATGCAGTATTTAATAAATGCATGAAAGGCACGTTTTGCATCATATGTTTGCAGACAATATTAGACCTTTGTATAGGATATCCCATCTACTTAAAATGCAATTTTTAAAACAATTTCGCTTTAAGTGAAGACAAAAAAAATTTAAGTTTTCGTAAATATAAGTTCCAAAGCACGCACAAAGAAACTCATGTAATTGATATGATTTACAAACAAAATTATACAAATTATGTAAAACGAATTTGCGTGCAAAGTCAAAAAGGAAAATAAATTACTGTAAAATAAGGGTTTAGACATTCACAATACAAGGAATGAAAACTGTACTTGGATTAAAAACAATTATCTTATTATGTAGCAACTATAATTTTAGTTAGTGACATTGCAGATCCAACGATTGAAATAGCACTGATGAGCAGAAAACAATGAAATAGCACATTTTCAAAATATTTAAGCATATTTTAAAAAAAACAGTAAAAAAAGTCATGAAACAAAAATAACTATTACATAAATAATAAAATAGGTTTACAGCATTGTTCTAAAAACTGCAAAGGAATTTTAAATAAAATTTTCGATCGTAAAGTGCAAATATTAGTATTAAATTAAGTACTGGACAGCAATTATGGACAATCAACAAACATGACTATTCAAAGTTTGAAGGGAAAAGATGACCATAAAAATAATCATGCGTAGTAAAAACAAAATTAAACGAAATTGCTGCTATTATTGAGGTGATTGGGCATTGATGGTTTATTTTTGGTTTATGGTAGAATTATCTTTAATAATTATGAAGTAGCTTATGCGTGCTTAAGCATTTTTGGAATTTTACCTTTTAGCGTATTACAAGCGTGAATACAGTGTTTAAAATATTTTAAGCGATTCGGAACAGTTGTTATGAAGACTTGTGGCAACGTTTTAGGTGTTTGTCGCTATAAAATTCCTTAGAAAAGCACTGTTTTACGAAATAATTAACGTACACGAAATAATTTTTTAAAAATTACGAAAAGAATTTTAACTATCTAACTTTTACTGCTATTAAGTATTTACTTTGATGGGAAAAAATCTTTACATTTTTTTTCTGAAATATTGTTTTAGAAGTTCGCCCCAATTTGAATAATTTAATAGTTTTGAGTTTAATGTAACCTGGCTATTTCCATGTGACTGTGATAAAATATAGTTTTATCGAACAAGAGTTTTTAGGCATGGTAAAATAAAGAGTGATTTACAAAAATTAATAAAAAGATTCAAATCTAGAGGCTGCATTAATCCTAACAAAACTGGATTGCCTTTGCCTGCCACAACTCGCTGCAAAAAACATGGCAAACGTTACCACGAAAAAGTCTTTACATCAAAGCTGTGTGTATCTCCAATTCTTTAACATTTCTTACTAGAAATAAGATTGTATTGTTTTTTGCAAAACAATCAATCAAGTGTCTCAATTCATCATTTTAACATATTTCTTTCTAAAAATGATTTTTATACTAAATTTGCCAATTGTACGTCATTGACAGGTGGTAGTTTAAAAAGGGAACAAATGGCTGAAGGGCTTTCCTATTCATCCACTAATTTGCGTTTCTTTTTATTATATTATGACTAGTTAATCACATTCCTTTTTTGTTGAAAAGCAAAGTCCCTTTTGCTAGTGTGAATCGAACTCCGTGCGTTGCAAATTCTTCCAGCACTCGCGTAAACGAGGAAACGGAAAACGCAAAGCAAAAATATAATTTAATAAAATACAGATGTCAACAAGATGCAACTGTAGTACAGTGAACTTTTATAGGTCATGTGTTCAGCTTTCTAATCGGTGCAATATAACGCGAAAAAATAGCCACCTACGTTTATTGCCACTAGGCATTTTAAAATTTTCCATACAGAAAACGTAATCTAATATATAATTATTTATGAGCTCAAGTACTTTAGTTTAATTTTTTACTCTAATAATCTTTTTTCTGTCAGACTAAATTGCTTGCATAATACACAAATTAAAATAGGAAAACAAAATTTTTGATCCAGAGGAATGAGAATATTTTAAATTCAAACCAATTCATTAAACATTAACTCATGAGGCAAAAATGTTTTCACAAGTTTCCTGCTTTTTCAAACAACTAAAAAAAAACAGGAACAGTTTTATTTATAGATTAGAATTTATATTTTCAATTAAAACTAGTCTAAACAAAAAAATTACAAAATTCGCTTTATCAGCCGTTAAATCGAAAATTCAAAATCATTAAAAAAAGATAACACACAAATCATTTTTCTCCAGGTACACAAGTTTAAGAGTTGCAAAAACGAAACAAATCGAAATATTAATTTCAGGAGTTTTCTTTAATTAAATAAAAAATGTCAAGTGATTCATAAAATATGAACAATGATAAAATATATTATAAACAGGATCACTTTTTCGTATAGATATTTGAAAGAGTTTTTGCAACTCTTGTTTTGCAAAATTCGTGATTTATCAAATCAAGTACTTCCGTGTTACCATTGACTAAATAGAGAAAACGATAATAAACTACTTTTCATGAATTGGGGGATTTGATTAACTATATAAATATATGATCATAGAATCAATTACTCATAAATATATTTGAAAAATCAGTTTCACTATACATCAACACTCATATTTACAAATTATTCATATATGCGATTGTAGTTTTATTTACGTAGCACTGTAAAGACAACAGGCTATGACACTTCCGTTTAACCAAATACTGAATCAAGAAAAATAATTTCAAACCAATGTTGAAACATTGGAATAAAAATAATTTTTAAACGTTTGTCAATTTTTTTACGAAAAAATACCTCGTTTTTTTTTTTTTAATGTTCCGAAGCCTCAAATTCAATAGCATAACTTAAGATTAAAAATAACCCTCAAGCGGGTAAATTGATGCAGGCATTTAAATTTACCTCGCACTGGAGAAAGACAACAGGCAACGAAATATGGAGGAAAAACCAGTTTTAGTGATTAACAATAAACAAATCCATATTTTTTAAAATCTGACACTTCCGTTTCACCAATTACTAAATCAAGAAACATAATTCTAAGCCGGTGTTGAAACATTGGAAAAAACGACATAAATTTTAGATATTTATCAAATGTTTGCTAACATTAACGTCAGATTTTCTATATATTCCAAAAATCAAATTTACTAGCATAATTTACATTAAAAGTAAACTCAACTCATCATATTAAGCACTTGCTTCTTTGAGCATATGCGACGTTAGTTTTCGCTTCAAGCTATTCATAATTATGATGGTACTTCAATTTTTTTTGTCGCAGTGGGAGTAAAACATGGTAATAAACATGATAGAAAAATCAAAACTTAAGAGTATTAGCATTCGACAAATCTGATTTTCTTAAAAAACGGACACTTTCGTTTCACCAATTACTAAATCAATAAAAATAATTCCAAACCTATGTTGAAACGTTAGAACAAACGACAGCAATTTTAGATATCTATAAAATTTCTACGAATACCAAACGTCTGATTTCTTTCATGTTCCGAAACCTAAAATTCAATTATGTAATTTAAACACTAAAAATAATCCTCAATCGAGCAAATTAAGGTTGTTGAATTTTCGTCGCACTGTAGTAAAACAAAGAGCAATTAAATAAGATGGGGAAAATAAAGTTTCAGCGCAAAATCATTTGGCAAATAAAATTTTTAGTTTTACCTCTGGCACTTGCGTTTCAACTGCAAAATAAGAAAAATAATTCTAAACCAGTGTCGAAACATTGGAACCAACGACATTCGTTTTGGACATTTCTCAAATTTTTAAGATCAAACATCTAATTTTTATAGATTCCGAAACCTCAAATAATTTTACAGTAAAAATAATCCTCAACAAAGCAAATTAATGCACATAATTGAATTTACATCGCAAAGAAACAAGGGACTATTAAATATGGTGGAAAAAAACAGCTTTAAAGCATTGTATTTGACGCAAAATAGTTTTAGAATTCCGACTTTAGTTTCATCATTTACCCCAAATAGAGAAAAATAATTCCAAACAAGTGGAACCAAAGACATCAATTTTAAACGTTTGGTAAATTTTCCCGAACCTCAAGCATCTGAAAGTAGGTAGTTGAATTTCGTCGCAAATTCGGAAGAGAAACATTGGAAAAAACGGGCTGTTAAATGATCAAATAATTTTCAGCGTGTTAACATTAGACGAACACAATTTATTGCAATCCATCACTTCCATTTCACCAATTACTAAAATTGAGAAAAATAATTCAAAACCAGTGTTGAAACATTGGAACAAACGACATCCATTTAAGACATTTCTTAAACAGCTTAAATTCTTACGAACACCTGATGACAAAGTTCCGAAACCTCAAATTCAACATGAAAAACAACCCTCTACCGAGCAAATTAAGCACTCACCTCTTTGAGCACATGTGAGCTTAGTTGTTTTCGCTTCGAATCCAAAAGCAAGTGCTGTCAATCGCATGGCTGGACATAGTAGCCACGGTGCGAGCAATCCGGTACTACTCGGGGAGCAGAGCAAAAGCGTTCTGCCACTGAGCTGGTGCAAGGTACAACTGCGAGTGGAGTTACCGAAATCTGACTCGCGATTTTTGCACCTTCGCTGTCTCTGCGGATCATCGCTGTGAAGGCAGGGGGAGGAGGGCGTGGTAGGGGTGGATTGGGAAGTATGGGGATTGGTTATATTCGCTTAACGTCACTACGCCTTCGATATTCAATTGCGATTTGGGGGGAAATGGGGTAATAAATATGTCAGTGCAATCGCATAATTTTCTCCGTAATCGGAAACAAAGGTTGCTGATGGTCTGCTTCATGAAGATCGGCTTATTAGCAGATCGGTCTATGACTGAACTAGGGGACGTGGGTAGTTATTAAATTAACGTCGCACTTGAGCACACAATGGGCTATTGGTGATGGTCCAGGATTGATCCTCGAAGAGAGTGATCCGAGGACTATACCATATATTTTTTTGAGGGAGGGGGTGCACACGGGAATTTTAGCTTTTGAGTATGATAAACATTTTTAGTATTTCAGTTGAAGTTTAAGGTATCCGAACACGTTCGAGACCCCTTTTTTTTAATGTGGTAAAGAAACATTGTGATATTTTTATGTTTAGTGTTATTAAACAATAGCATTGTGCTAATTTTGTAAAATTGATAATGAAATTTTAAAGAAATTTGTCAAAACTTCAAATGTGCCACATGAAAATCTATTCAAACCATTTGAAAAATTAGGCTACCAAAATAAACTACATGTATCCGTAGAGGTACATGTATGAGGCTACCAAAATATAAACTAGAATCAAAATTATATTTAAATAAACAAAAATTTTACAAGCGATCGAAAAGTGACAAGATTTTTGAGTTTTACAGTCCTATTTCATAAATAAATGGTCATAATTTAAAAAATTTTCAACTCGTCATTATTATTATAGTTCGCTCCCTAAAACAATATTATAAAGAACAAGTTCTCAAAAAAAAAAGTTTTACGAGAATCCATCAATAACTTTTTTTGTTATAACATTTGAAGTGAGGAAATAATGCATAAATATTAATTTAGAGTAAAACATAGTTTAAAGTGTATCGTTTGCTCTGCTTTTACTGTTTGTGTAAACAATTTTGTTCTTCTCTTCTCTTTAAAAATGTTCACAATATTTATAAAGGTAAAGTAAGGTAATTTTAATTAACGTCGTACAAGAGCAACACAATGGACTATTGACGACGATCCGGGATCAATCCCTTAAGGGAAAGATCCGAGGACAATACCTCGGATCTTTCCCTTGGGGATTCATCCCAGACCGTCGTCAATAGCCTGTTGTGTTGCTCTAGTGTGACGTTAATTAAAAAATTACCAATTACAGAGGACAAAACCACGTAATTTTGAACTAGGGTCAGATGTCGAGGCAAGACCTGAGCTGGCACCCCAATCTCCAAACTTCCACACGAACCCAACGTGCACAATATTTCCAAAAGAGAAACCATTTAATCATTGGAGAAAACTTTCTAAAATGATATTTGCAATAAAAGTAAATTTTAAATTTAAATTTTGACGGGTTTTTGGTCTTTTAACGGCTATTTCCGGTGTTTTCATTACATACTTCCGCCGACCAACCGGTATAGTTGTTAAGGTATTAGCCTCTAGATCGGAAGGTTCCTGGTTCGAATCCGGGTACGGGCATGGATGTTTGTAAGCGTATGGTGTAGAGGCGGCTGGTTCACCTTATATCTGCCGCGGCCGAAAGTTCTAAAGGTTGGGTTGGTGTGGACGTTTGGAGAGTGGGGGGCCAGCTCAGATGTGGCTTCGTCATCTGATCGTGGTTCAAAATTACGGTGTTGTCCTCGGATATTTCCCTTAAGGGATTGATCCCGGACCGTCGTCAATAGCCCGTTGTGTTGCTCTCGTTCGACCTTAAATGAAATTACCACTCCATTACCATTAATGGTAAGGTATTGCAAATGAAACCCAGCTTACATAGAGGTAGGTAGATATCTAAGTCAGTAAGTAGTAGTATAAGTAGTCAGCATTTCGTTTTTATGTGCGCCACCTGAAAGTTTTTTTTCTTGAATTTTATTTCATAGAGAGAAAAATACCATGTGATCGTATCAACAATTGACCACCAGTCGGCTAGCTCCGAGCTTAGTAAGACTATTCGCGAGCCCTGTTCGTTAAGTGTAAGCACTAACAACGTTTTTGGCTATTGTTTAATGACGCAATGGCCATAGTTCGCCATGCTGCGCCAAGCACAAGACATGCAAGGTCAATTAAAGACGATATACACACGAAGTTTTCCTGACGCAGCATTGATAAATACTCCTTGGAAAGATGGCAACAATCAGGGATCAAACCCGAAGGGAAAGATCAGGTCAACATCACATAATTTGGAACCACGGTCAGATGACGAGGCCACACCTGAGCTGGGATCCCACTCTCCAAACTTCCACATCACACCAACGTGAGGACATTTGAGGCGACAGTAGATTTAACATGCACCTGTCTTAACACGGTCTTTAGTTGGATTCGAACTCGCAACCCTGAGGTTGCTTGTCCGTTATTACTCTTCGAACCGGCCGCCCTCAGCCTACATAGAGAGCAGCCTACATAGCCTACATAGAGTGTAAGGCTACTTGAGGGACGGTGGGTTGGAAGAACCTTCGTCAGGCTCCATAAGGTCCTCATTGCTCTTAGCCCAACCGGGCATCAAAATACGAGTCTCATAAAATAAAACAGGTACAAAAATAAACAAGATCCAAAGGACAGTTAAATTGCTCAGGGTATCAACAGTATACAGTACAAACCAGGTTTCCAAACTTAAGTCCTAGGACCTCCTTGAAAATTAAATGTTCGCTTACTCATCGAGGTTATAAAACTAAATGGCGCACACATGGGACTTTACAAAGGATCATAGAGATCCTTATTTTTTCTAGTCTTGGGAGTAAAATATTTGAGTCTATGTTAAATAGATTATAAAACGTTAAAACTTCATATGAACAAACAAAAACTTCTGAAACAAAGACAAATTATAGTTGTGGATAAAATGAACAGGGAATATTATGTATTCCGATTTATTAATTAAAACGTATTAAAATCTAAAACCTCTTGCAAAATTTTAACATCAATGATGTGGCGGCTGCCTTTTGAACAATTAGTTCAGCAATGGTTTTTATTTAATGTTGTGCGATCATTCTAATATTACGTAATTCTCAGCTTCAAGTTTATTTTACAGTAATAAATATTGGAATCGAATACAGATTGTTTTCGTTTCTAAGATTTAGAACAGGCCTAGAAATATATTTTTTAATACACGTGCACAAGGTGCACCTAAGTTTCTAAATTAGGTGCACAGGTGTACCTAGCGGGAAAGAATTAAGTGCACAATTTTATTTTTACGTGCACAGTGCACCTGTGCACCCGGGTATTTCGAGCCCTTATTTAGAACATACAAAAATCGAAAGAAACAAAATTTACATTTCTTGAAAGTTTTTTATTTTTATTAGTGAAATATTGGCTGTTTTCCGCTGGTCCCATGAGACCTAACTGTTGTAGACCCAATAAGAATATGCAAATGAACAATACACTAAATCAAGGGTTGCCAAACTGCTTTCACCGTCGACACCTTCAAGAGTTTCTTAACTTTTTATACACCCCCCCCCTTATTTTTTTTTTATTACGTACGTTATTATAATGGGCCAAGAAAAAAAAGACGCTAATGTGAGTTTTTAGATTGTTTATTTTATAGTTATTGTTTATTGTATGTATAATATAGTAGGGTTAGGTGTTCCAAATATCTTCCTGGGCTTAATGTCGCCCACTCGTGCTTGCAAGCTACTATGCGCGAAATATATGAGTTTATGTAGTTACCTTCACGGTCTAGCGTTTTGCCACAAGTAGCGCCACCGGCAAGTTTCCTAACAGTTATATCAACAACAATATTGCATCTGCAGTATTTGAGGCTGTGAGCAACATATTTTTTGTCTCCAATCAATTCAGGGAATATCCAGGTAAGTGTTTTCAAATCATAATTTTTTTTATATGACTTGAAAGTACATTAGATACTAAAGGTGTAGGTATGTATGCTCTACTATATATAACAACTCGTTTTTAATAGTAGCTCCTAATTTCGCCTGGTGGGTGGTAATCGAAACAGGGGTGGACGATATTAGAAACCCACTCTTGAAAATTCTCTTTGGAAACTAGTTTTACTAGTTAACTTAAACTAACATAAGTGAAGAAGGTATACTATATCTGCAAACCCAAAGGAGAATAGTTCCTAGTGATATTAATTTAGTTTCCAGCTTGATTTCCCAACCTAGGAGGCTGAGATACAGAGAAATATTTAGAGTAGGTGATATATTTGGAAAACACCTGCCCTAAACGTTATTATAATGGCTTAACGTCTAAGAGATGCGTTTTTGTTTTTGACGTCCTTCTTTAACATTAGAATTTCGATAGGAGGGATAAATAGTACATGAAATATAAAATTTAATTTATACATAATATTACCCGCTCAATAGGTTATGTTTTTAATTATCGACCCCTGAGTCCAAATCGACCCCAAAAAATGTTACATCAACCCCTGGGGATCGATATCGACCACTTTGGTAAACACTGCACTAAACAATCTGATGACCTGTTTGATGCAACAACTTCTAACACCTTTTCAAGGAGGCGTATATGACATTCACGCCCCGTATCTCTCAACCAACACTTGCGGTCGCCAGAATTCACACTCACTTGTGAGTCTCCCAGTGCCATTGAGTCGGGCTTTTTTATCCCTTCCCCGCCTGAATTCCACCCCGACCTGGTCTAGACATGCCCCCCATAAATCCTCAACAGGACATCGCTTTCTAATTGACTGTTCAATAACTGCGCGCTGCGATTAAGAGAGAGACGCGAACAGAGTGAATAGTTCGAAGAGAACTGTCGACACAAAGAAAGGTACTAGTTATTTATATACTCGAGGAGGGGAGGGCATACATTAGGTCGGCTCCCTGCCCGACATGGTTGTCCAACTGCCACACCGACCACAAAGAGCGGCTTCATATTTATTTCCTTTAAGGTGGTGAGCTGGGAAAAACATCAAGAGATGAAGGAAAGTAAAAAAAGAAAAGGCAATTCGAATAAAACATGGAGTCAGTGGAAATGGGGATTGTCGACTGTTAGCTTTTATGAAATGTCTTGTATTGCACGAAGCTTAATCTTCTTATATGCATCAACTTTCTATATAATCGTTCTCTTTCTACTACTTCCTGCAAAATCTTTCTCTATCCACAACTTTCTACTGCTTTCCACACAATCTTTCTACATGTTACTACTTTCTATATAATCTTTCAGCACACAACTATTTTCAACACAATCTATCTTTCAACAAACTTGCATTTCCTGCATATAATCTTTCTGTATCTACTACTTTCCAGATAATCTTTCTACACACAACTACTTTCTAAATAAATTTTTTATACATAACTACTTTTTAGATAACCTTGCTACACACTTTCTATAAAATCTTCCTGCATATTACTACTCTCTACATAATCTTTCTACCCACGACTGCTTTCTACGCACAGCTATTTCTACGCGCAACTATTTCTACACACAACTATTTCTACACACAACTATTTCTACACACAACTATTTCTACACACAACTATTTCTACACACAACTATTTCTATACACAATTATTTCTACAAACTACCACTTTACCCGCGCAATCTCTTTCTCTTTCTACTCTCTACATAATCTTCCTACACACAATTACGTTCTACAAAATCTTTCTAGCCTCTATTACTTTCTGCATACTCTGACTAGTCTACGGACATGCAGAAAATAAATGCACAATGTTTGCAACGTCCTTTTACAAAATACAATCATGTTTTTTTTTTCAATCAGAGCTGGACAACAAAGGTGAAAGGCTTGATGATGAGTCTAATTCAATCTGCTGAAGGCTGTTTAAGATACTTTCATGACTGATACGATTTATTTAAGGCGTTTGAGGTTATTCATCGGTATCTCTGTAGTTCTGAGATGACCTTGATGTCTACTCAGTAAAAAAGCTTTAGTGAAGATTATGTTCGACAGTACCTTCCTTCAACATATAAGACGCATGAATAGTTTTGAAGCTTTACATGTTTCTATCGTAATAAAATTCTACAATAATAGTGTAAAATATAGAATGTTCTACATTTATGCAAGCTAAACACAAACAGTTCTTGGATTACACACATTTTTATTTAATGAGGGCATATAAACTAGCACTGAGCTCGAAATGCAGACACGGAGAAACTGATGTAATAAGTAGAGTTTATGATAAACAATACTCCCCGCTTCTATTTGCTAACATAATATTATCCTTTTCTTTGACCAAACGTTTGAGATGGAAATTACATGAGGCAATTCGGTAAACTTAACATTTTTCGATTACAGCATAAATACTTGAAATATCTGCAACTAAAATACAATAACTTTATTTAAAGTATGAAGGCTGAAGCTTAAAAACCTTTCGATCCGCTATCGGTTTTTATACACTGAAAAGTGTGCATTGAGCATAGCGTTGCTCACCAGACACGGCCTATAACTTGCGAGGTAATGCATAGAGAATATTTAAAAGGATGTAAGAGCTAAAAATCGTTTCTATCCACTTACGAGTTTTGTACATGGATAACCATGCATTGAGCAAAGCGTCGTTCACCAGACATGCTGTAACTTACAAGAGGTAACTGCATAAAGACCCTTTAAAATGTAAAACTGATAAAGGTTAAAAATTGTTTCCATCCACTTTGTACACGGATAACGAATCATTGAGCAAAGTCCTCACAAGTATGACCTGCAACTTATGAGAGGTAACTGAATGAATTGTTGGGGTTAGGGCCATATTTAGCCATGCTGCGCCAGAAATACAATACCAAGTAATAGACACCCACACACAATGAAGTTTTTCTTATACAGAGAAGGGAGACAAATACACCCAGGAAGGAATGCACCCTGACAGGAATCGAACCTGTGCCACCTACAACTCGATGGTTAACTTACGCAAGGGCACACCCACGGAGCCACGACGGCCCCGATAACTGAATGGAAAATATTTAAAGTGCTTAAAAAGTCGTGAAAGCTGAAAAGTTCAAAATCGTTTCTATATCCATTTTCGAGTTTTACAGATGACACTATGCACTGAGCAAAGCTGTGCTCACCAGACATGATCTGTAACCTGCAAGAGGTGTCTGTAGATATTATATAAAATAGCAAGCGCAAAAAGTTTAAGACCTTTCTATCCGTTTGCGAGTGATATATATGCACTGAGCTTACCAAACATGTACTGTGAGAAATAACTAGAGAATATTTAAAATGTCACGTTAAAGAGAGAGAGAGCAATTTCTATCCATTTATGAATTTGATATACGCATTGAGCTCACCAGACACAGTCTGCGACCTGCAAGAGAATATTGAAAATGGAAAGTTAAAAGTTAAAACCGTTTCAATCAGTTTACGAGATATAAATGCTCATTGAGTTCACCAGACATGGCCTGCAACCTGCAAGAGAATATTGAAAATGGAAAGCTAAAAGTTTGTCCGTTTTTTATCCACTTAAAAGAGTTACTTAACTCGTATATATATATATATATATTCTATAAGCATTGAGCTTACCAGACAAGGCCTGCAACCTGCGAGAGGAAACTGCAGATCGCCTCCCGTGAACTGTAGGAGCCGGTAGTAAGTGCGAAACCTCTCACGTTGGAAGATGCACGATCCTGAGCATTAAGCCTCCCCCTCCAGTGGCTGAGGAATGCCTCCCAAATCTTATCTTGATCAGATCTAATGGGCTTTGAGGTTTTCCGCACCTTGGCACCCTCCACCATTTTACCATATCGCTGAACTCTCAGTGAATTCATCGCTGATAATGAGAGACGACATTGAAATAGACACCCATTCAAAAATATTAATGGACTAGATCCGCCGCCATTAATAACTACGTTAAAAGAGCTGCTAATTAAGGCGTTTGTCTTCACCTATTCAGGTGTGAAAAGTTTTGAAACACGATTTCCTTAAGGTGGGCGGTGACTCTGCCAACCTCCGTACCCTCTTGGAAATCTTCTATTTCACGATCTAAGAACGGTTTGCGTGTAAAAACATTAAATATGACCATTCAAAATAAAAATTTATTACTAATAGTCAAATCGCATGTTTTTCGGAATAAGTCGTGAAAATTGGGCTGTGCTATTACTTTCCTAGAAGCTGTTTGGTATATTTCATGGAGTAGTCTGTTTAGCATATGAATAATTTTACATGATCACACCTGTGCTGTTACTTTCCAAGTAGCTGTTAAGTCACTTCATGCAGTAGGCTGTTTATCATTAAATAAACAATTAAATAATTTAGCTATCACTATGTAAACAATTAAATGATTTAGTTATCAATATATAAATATAATAATTAAATGATTTAGTTATCAATATATAAATGAAATAATTAAATAGATGTTATTCAGAAGAAAAATGTATTGTTTATAGTCAAATCGAATGTTTTTCGGAAAAGGTCGTGAAAATTGGGCTGTGCTATTACTTTCCAAGAAGCTGTTTAGTATATTTCATGGAGTAGTGTTAATAATTTTACATGATCACACCTATGCTGTTTTCCAAGCAGTTGTCTAGTCGTTTCATACAGTAGGCCGTTAATTATTTTACATGATCACACTTTTGCTGTTACTTTCCAAGCAGTTGTCTAATCGTTTCATACAGTAGGCTGTTTAGCATTAAGTGAATAATTAAATTATTTTGTAATCTATATATAAATAAAAGAATTAAATAGAACTTATTAAAAAAATGCATTGTTTATAGTCAAATCGCAAGTGTTTGGGAATAAGTCGTGAAAATTGGACTGTGCTATTACTTTCCAAGAAGCTGTTTAGTATGTTTTATGGAGTAGTATGAATAATTTTACTTGATCACACCTGTGCTGTTACTTTCCAAGCAGCTGTGTAGTCACTTCATGCAGTAGACTGTTTAGTATTAAGTGAATAATTAAATGATTTAGTTATAACTATATAAATAAAGTAATTAAATAGATCTTATTTAAAATAAAAATATGTGATTTATAGTTTCACTGCGTGTTTGGGAATAAGTAGTGAAAATTAGGCTGTGCTGTTACTTTCCAAGAAGCTGTTTAGTATATTTCATGAAGTAGGCTTTTAAACATTAAATGAATAATTTTACATGGTCACACACTCCTGAGATGTTACTTCCCCTTTTCACACCAGTACTCTTACTTTCCAAAGAGATGCCTAGTCGTTTCATGAAGTAGGCTGTTTAGCATTAAATTAACAAATTAAATTATCCAAAATTATCACTAAATATATAAAATAATTTTCATGGCATTTTGTTTTCACAAGTTTATTTCCCTTGTTCTAGTATTCTCTGAAACATGTTTTAGTTTTTCTTATCATATTTAAAGCTTGTAAGAGTTGGTTAATTTTTCAAATGTGTTTCACAGGTATCTCCTGCAACTTTTATACTAAGTATTAATTATTTGTTTCGAATTCCAGTTTCTTTAATTCTCATTTAAAATTTTCTAGTTTTTCAAATCATTTAAAGCTTTTCCAATGAAGGCTTACAAAAATACGGTTAGTTCTGACGGTAAAATTTTAAGATATTAAATTTCTTTTCATGTTAAAAGTTAAAAGTTAAAATTGTATTTAAGATCGAATTACTTGTCAGAATGCTACGAATAATCTATAGGTGAAAAGTGTTCTCTTTAATTTTATCGTATCAGTTTTTATTTAAATACTCACTGTACACACAATTTTGGTAGTTTTTCCCCTATCTTATTCACATAACAATTTCTACTATGTGCGATTATCAGTGGGATAAGTTGAAATAGCTTCTCTTTGTTTGTGTCATTAAGTATTTCGTCATCAATGTACTATTTTTTTATTTTAATCAATATACTGTACTAGATTTTTTGTATGATAACGAGATACAAATTTGGTCGGATTTTTCCTAATGACAAGGTATTTCGTCCATCAAAATCGGGTTAATTTTGCTAATGAGAAGATACATCGTCGAGACAACCACCAGGAAGGTTAAAATCCCAAATTACTACATATTTTACAAAAGAAAAATTTTCTCAAAAACAAAAATTTGTACTCATGAAGCCAGACAATAAATGTCTACCTAGTATGGATACTTTTATTAAGATAAATAAAGGTTCAATTTTTCTGAAACATTTTGTTAGATTCATAAAGGTCCCATCGTTTTAACATTACGTTGTGGACGCGGTTTTGAGCGGTTTGAAGTAACAAATACCTCGATAGCGGCATGCTGCTTCAAAAGACGACGGAAGAGGAGGGAAAGAACTCCGGCTATCAACAGATTAGTAAAAAACTCACCCCAATTACCTCGACGAACCAATCAAGATCCATTTCCAAGGAGGAGTGAATGCCGATGAAACTTCCCGCACTGGACGAAATCCGCCAGCCTGAAGTAGTTCCTCCTCAGATTAACCATCTCCTTTCTGACTCACTAGCAGATGAAATTAGATCGCAGTCGCAGGAGGGGGAGAAACCTGTGCAATAGAACCTCGGAATGCCTGGTCTACCACAGCCATACAATTCCCAAATTTATGGGATGTTTACACTGAGAGTCCTCTCCCAGGCCACCAGCAGGGGTCCTCACTTTCGACTTGTTAACAGACACCTCTCGACTCTGATGAGCGTCCCACTTCTTTAGAATTCTCTCCTGATAGCACTTGCATGAGAAAGAGACCGGCCAGCTATCTCATGTGTACATGAAATGAGCTGGTATGCACTCGGGTCATGCTTCAGTTGAAGGAGGAGTACAGTTCCGCGATTGCTACAACCATGTATAAGATTCAACGGTAGCCGGGTTTTCACACTTGTGAAAGTAGACGCTTTGAGTTTTTTTGTCTCTCTCTCTCACATATCTATATCTATGCATGTGTAAGAGTGAACACAAAAAATATACATACCTACATATACACAAAAAAACATACTACACATACACGAAAAAACAAACACATAAATATACACAAAAAGAAATGTCTATACATATACACAAAAACATACATATGCATACAATTTCGCATATTTATTGATGAATGAAATAATTCGTGGCGGAGAAACATTAGGAAGTTATATATATATAATGTCTCACTGGAGCAAAACAGCGGGCTATTGGTGATGGTCCGGAATCAAACCCGAAGAGAAATATTCGAAGACAACACCACGTTACTCCACGCAAACCTGGCGAAGAAATGGTTGTTCTGTTGATAGTTGAATTAGAGCCACACTGGAGCCGGACGACGGACTACTGGTCTCTATTTGCAGACACAGTCAGATGACCAAGTCAACATCCGAGCTGGAACCCCACTCTCCAATCTTCCACTCTGCACCAAAGTGAGGCCATGTCAAATTTAACGCGCACCAGCCTCCACGTATGACTTTGGCTGGATTGAGTTTTGAACCCCTTGCTAATCCGCTCTTCCAACCAAACTCCATAGACCCCTGCAATCGACAGTAAAATTTGAGCTTCTTTTAGGTATTTCTAACAAGAGTAATTTTATCGACCCTACTGCTATGTCCCCCCCCCGCGAGCGATACATCGCAATTTTCTCTTGTTCCTCATGAAGTATGATACATCTAAGAGTTACTGTAATACCGTGGGACCTTTGAGAATTGTCTGTAATACGTAAGGTAAGTAGGTAGCTGATGGCACTCGAGTTAGACAACGGGCAATTGGCGATGGTCCAGGTGCCCCACTCTCTGAACTTTTACACCACTCCAACGTGAGTACATTAGAGGTCACGATGAATTTAACGTGCACCAGAATTCTGTGTATACACTTCGGTCTCTTTGGTAGAATTCAAACTCCCAACCCTCCGGTTGCCAATCTTCTACTCTTCAACCGGGCTACCACGGCCCGTAGAATATTCGGATGAGTTGCTAACGAAATAACGATCTTTGAAATTTAATTTGTAAGTTAATTAAAAGAGAAGGAGGGATTGACGTTGACACCATAGGAAGGGATCGACATATACAAGACTGAACTTTAGAAAACAAATGTCTGTCCACGGGTTTCCATCTTCCTTATGAGACTAGGCTATCGCTATTGATTATTATTGTTTGCTTCAGAAAAATATTCATGCATCAATTAATCTCTGAGATAGGAAGGGGTAAAAAAAACTGAACCGTGTGCTAGTCGTGATACGAGGGAGGGTCCTGATGGTTTATCTGACAAAGACAATGTTTTAGCTGACAAGTAATGGACAAGAACGGACAATGTCAAGTTTTTATCCCTTCGTAGGTTGCACTGATCTTGATAGGTGTAAGGTGACATTTTCACTGTTTTCCAATGTTACACAATTAAAAGAATAACAGTAAAAATGTTTTATTAACTAATGTTCCTAATAACATCTTTTAAAATTATTTGTTTTTTTAGTATGTTCCGAAATATATTACGTAATGAATGTTTACTGAGCGTGTAACTGGGAATGAAAACATCGAGCTCCTCGCAGATGCATCGCGATCTCATTTATTAACCCTCCAAGTGTTTTGACGATATACCTCGTCCAAGATCTGGTGATTTTTGCTGTCATATACGACGAGATACATCGTCGAGATACAATTACCCGATTACTCCAAAGGGTACGAAGATACAAGCATGCCAAACAAACTGTGCCTTGCCCAAAACTGGTGATAGTTTGGAACAGGGTTTTCACAAGAGGTTAGCCACTACAGGGCAGTTTTCGAGGACAAAATTCCAGTAGGGTTAAAAAAGATTCGTGACTAACGGTGGGTTAATGGCACAGAGAAGACGAACCATTGTGAATTACAAGAATCGAACCTGCGTAGCCTAAGGTTCGCAACTTTAATGGGATTACTGAATGTTATAAAGTTTATGTATTAGATGGTATCGTATTGCTTAGGAGTACTGTGTTAGGTATGTTATCGTGAAAAGTAGAATTTAGTAAAATGTGTCTGTAATGGGTATGAAGTGTACGTGAAATTTTAATTAGAAAACTGAGCGTTTCTATTATACTAGAATATATTTACTTTTTGTCTCTTAATCCTCCTGGTGGTTCTCTCGACGAGGTATTTCGTCATTAGCAAAACTGATCAGATTTTGATTAACGGGATACCACGTCATTGGAAAAAAGCTCATCATATCCTGATTTGGTTATCATTAAAAGGATCAGTAAAATTCTAAGGACGAGTATCACGTCATTAGCACAATTAGTCATATATAGATGGATGAGATATCTCGTTGAAGCCTCTTAAAGGGTTAAAGCGTATAAGTTATAAAAACGCGTGCTTTAGCTGAGTAGGCTCCTAAGAGGATTGCATATGACATGATGGGAAGTAAAACGTCACGTGTAAAATTAAGTCTGTTTACATGTCGATAGCTCTGCTTACCATACCATACTATCATGGACAGTGACTAGGCTAGTACTGGGCTAACGTAACATTAGATAGAAAATGGCATCATATCTTCTATGGCGAATCCCGTTCTTGTCTTATTCGTTGATGGTCGAATCCATAAACTGCGGTAGAACGAAGAGTGGGTTAACTCAAGCAACCGCCACTGTCCAAACACAGAGTCTTCGCACATGGAATAAAATGAACACTATCGACTAAACAGTTTACTAAGTTAATTGAGTCTATTTTGAGGTACAATTTGAAAGCATTCTGAAGCTAGTATTCCTTTGAATAAATAATGCATACTTTTGTTCATAAACAATCAAACGTATGCAAATAATAAGCATCAGATATTTTTTATTTACGATTCATATTCAACTTGTTATGTTTTGTAAACATTAGTGAGATGTCACACAGTTCTTGCTTCAAATCTAGGTTTAACCAGAAGACTTCCATGTTTTATTATTCATATAATTCATGCCAGTTGGTTGATTTAATGACGCAAAAGGACATATTTAGCCAACACAAGACAGACAACGCTAAGTAATGGACATGCGCACACACGAAAAATTGTACTGTCACAAAAGAGGTAATTTACAGGAATCTAACCTGTACCACCCACAACTTGCAGGTAATGGCTAACTGGAAACAAGAGATTAGGTTTAGAATTTTTGTAGAGAATAAGAAAATATTTCGATGCTTCAGTTCCATGGAGTTTGATCCAAAAAAGAGACATACTTACCATTCTGCTTCACATCTGAACTGTGAAGAAACATACGTATGATAAGATAAGAAAGGCCCGTCCACACTTCTTTCTTTCCATATCTTTGGTATCACGAAATTCGGCCGTAATGCTGTCATTAAATACAACTGCAGTTCAGGAAGGTTTATGAATTCGCGTATCCTTAGCAAATTGGAAGGTTGTGACTCTTATCCATAAGGTGATGATTTTTCATGGAGTGATTATGATCAGATTATAGACGTCTGAGGAAAAAAGTGTATCAATAAATAAATCTGTATTGGATAAATAAATAACTTGTTGAAGAAATGTAATAGAAAAATGAAGTACCACGCTCCGGAAATTGATAACGTACACAGGCGTCAAATGATAATATGGAGGGCATACTCGAGTATGACTCTAAAAGTGAGTTGTAGCTCACAATACTGCCATGATTGTCAAATGAATAGTATCTTCACTGACATTCAGTTGACACTGAATTGTCAACCCCAGCAGCCCAAACTTAGAGTTTTGAAGTTGACAGTTATTATTACATGCTAAATATTAGTATTCGGATTTTAACCCTCCTGGTAGTTGTCCCGACGAGGTTTCTTGTCATCAGCAAAACTGACCAGATCTTGATGGGCGAGATGTCTAGTCAATAGACAGACCTTAACAGAGTTTTATATCATTACCATAACAATCGGCACTATCTTGATGACAAGATATCTCGTCATTAGCAAAACTGGTCTGATCTTGATGGGTGAGATATCTCGTCAAAAGCACTTGGGTGATTAACAACTCTAAATAGCAATGTGGTCAATCTATACTAACGTAGCATCCATGCATGCCCAAAAGCCCGTCATTCCGTGATTAAAACGTTTAAAATTAAAACCAGGACGCATCCACTGAATGGGGGTTAATGTAAAGCCTATGTTTCCGTCAGATTCTAGGGGCCGAAGGAGCCTGGTTGGAAAAGTAGCCGATTGGAAACCGGAGGATTGCGAGTTCGAATCAAACCAAAGACATTCGTATACGAAGGAGGCTGGTACACGTTAAATCTGGCATGGTCTAAAGTGTCCTCACGTTGGTATAGTGTGAAAGTTTGGAAAGGTGGCGTGCCAGCTCCACCCTTTGACCATGGCTCAAAATTGCGTGGTCGCATCCTCGGATCTTTCTCTTAGGGTTTGAAATCGAACCGTCGCCAATTGCCCGTTTTGTTTTTCCAGTACGACGTTTTTTAAATAGCTACCAACCACAAGACTTTGTAGAATGAGTGTACATACTATGAGTATGTTATGTGGATGGGTCAAATGGAGTAGATTTGTTTAGAGTGGCCGCAAGCTATACTTTATATAGATATAAGTTATACTATATTATATTAATTCTATTTCTGAAAAGCAAATTTTAAAACCAGTTATGAAATACTATTTCCGTGGGAAGTTTATGAACGACTCGATGGATTTAGCTATTTCGGTGGTGTCTAATCTCTTAAAAACATTACCCTAAATAATATATTCCCGGTTAATTGCCACTAAAAGAATTTATTGACTTTGACCCACCATGGCATGTTCGACCAACAGTTCTGAGCGTGAAGGGGGAGAATAATAGGGACTTTTTTACTGTACAAAAAGTCATTTATCGATTGATTGCTGAGGGACTGGTCCAGTTCATACTTCATCAGCGGCAAAGAGGGAAAATTCAGGGCACGATCATAAATTATGGCTTTACTGTTATTTTTTATTTCGTATACGACTCCCTCTTAGATCCCGATAGTGGAAACTTGGATATTTCTGATATGCGGAAGATTGAATCAGGTTGCTGTACAAATTACTTGTGCAAAGAGCTAAGAGGGTGAAATGTAATGGAAGAAATATTTAAGAGTTTGTCGTCTTAGAGAGGAATATTTGAAAATTAAGAGAATATCGATGATTCGAGAAAACTATTTCTGTCTCATTGAAGTTCTTAGAAGTCCTGTTGCCTCAACACGAGATTACTTGAAAGTTTTCAAATGGATTCAAGTTTGAATTTAAAATATAGCTGTAATTCATATCAAATTCACAAAGTAAATAAGTGCTGTGAGAACATTTCAACATCAGTCCGATTTAAAGTATGTTTGTCTCACAACCCACGAGTCTGTTGTGAGAAACCCAAATTGCTGAGAAAATTTAAAACCTAAATGAGGAAACCCTACCTCAAAAGAAAATAAGTAACCTATTGCAAAAGCCAACGATCAAATTTCAAAAATCCTTAATAAATGGTCTGTTCTTGGTTGTGTTGGCATTCTCATCGAAACAGAAATCATGAGCTTAAAACAAGTGAGAACAGTTGTGATTGGCAGATTTCATTCTTAGTATTTATTTTTTCATTTGTAATACCTAGACACAGCAACAAAAAACAAAAGGTATTTTTTCTCCTTTTTCCTTCGTTGCTTTCAATTTGATTTGCAAGTTATCTTTTTCACAAATATAGGTTTCTAACTTCTAAGATGCAGAGTTCGATATCTGATGGTCTAATAGGGGCCTTCACTGAGCATAAAGATACATACCAAGTAGTGAACTAAAAACCATTTCATTCAATGTTTGATTTAGACCTTTGAAACAAGTACCACCTTTAAATTTTTGCCTTACATAAACTCAATTTTGTCTTTCCTGAATGATTTGCTTGGCCACTTGCATTTAGTTGACCTCTAAGAAAGAATAGAACTCGTGTACCTACCAAACCGCGCAGAAACTTCGTATCAGGTAACTCAACATCTTTACGGGACGAAGCCAGAATAATATATTTGGTCTTAGAAGGGATTCTTGATACCGACAAGATGATGCTACTTGAGTCTTGCCCATACATTTTCAATAAGATTCATATCTAGACACATTTAATTACTTCATGTGCTGGATGCATTCACTATAGAAGTAAGCCATTTATTACATCTTGTACATGGTCCAATGCATGGACACCAACACCACGATGTCTTCAATGAACATGAAACACAAATATATTTAAAATTAAAAAAGACACAAACAATGATTTTTAGGTGATATATTCCAGTCAGAATTTCCTCCAAACAGTTTTCTCTAGTACAAAAGAACAAAATGTGCATCAAGGTCTCTGTTCTTTAGACAAAGAATACATTCATCTGAATTAGCTAGATGATAATCTGTGTAAGTAGACCTGGGTGACAATATCGCACCCCGGCAAGAAAAGTGACACAGCTCAAAATTACAGAATTTGAGAAACATCAACTTAAAGGATACTACAAAACTTATATTGAAATAGTATAATCTTCTTTTAAATTTTAGTTAAGTATTTATGGTGGTAACTTCTATTATATTCTATAGAATAGTAATATTACATGCTGGGGCACCTCATACAGACTTTTTAATGACATAACATCAAAATTTGTATTTTTTGACTTCTGTCACTTTTCTTGCCGAGGTGCGAATGTGTATTTGGCGAATACAAACCGTTGCAAATAGGAATTCTTTGCATTAGTCAATCGACATTCCCACAAAATATTTACAGAGTTTGGTCTACATTCAATATGCTAAAAAGTCATCCAGAAGCTGTGATCTTTGAAGAGTTGTAATATCGTCCATGAATGCATCTATAATTGTGACTCGAGAAGATATTTTCTACTCTTAGCCAGTACCGCAACTAGCCATTCTTGTGCCCTGTGCAAGAATTTGCATTTAGGCCCCTAATTAATTAGGTTTGCGAAAATAGTAAAACTATTACATAACAATAGATTTTATTTTAATTGCACTTTTCTGGCTTTCATTTCAGCAAATTAATTTATTACATCATCATAATTAATATTTTAAACGATTGTATTCTATTTGAAAAATAGTTTGCAATAGTTTGCAGTCCTATCATTACTTCAGATAATTGTAAATACAGCGCCTTTATTTCACTGGCCACCTTGCATCAGAAAAACGTTTAAGTGATAATTATAGGCACTTTATTAAAATGTCTCAACGTGTTGTTGAGACATTTAATTAAAACCATTAGACATTTAATAAAATTGAGACAAAATTAAATAATCTCTGCACAGTACTAAAAATGTAATAATTTCTGAAGTTGTAGAGGCAGCGAAGAAAACGGATAAATTTAGATTATGAGCAGCACAAGGTACAAATAATGCTAAATTATTAATTTCCAAAATACGTGCAATTACTCCCTTAAGCGTGCCTTGTTTATTGAATTAACTACATAATCATCATTTGCGTTACCTGACTTTCCATTTCACATGCAAATTTCGGTGCTCCGGAGAATTTTTGTGTTGTGGAATAACAGGATGAAGATGCCTTCAATCATGAAATCCTTTTTGTGGGTCTGAAAGATTATGCGATTTGCGTTCAAAAAGCTTGCAAGGAAAGCAAAATACTGCATTTGATTAATAGACTATAAATTCATTTTCTTCTAACAATTTCTCCATTAATTTGTTTAACATAAAACCAGTCCTTTGTAAATTTTCATCCTTAATCGTCTGCTTTTAACGTGTTAAATTTAATGTTGTCGCCTTGATCTGGACCATATGTGACAAGGGAATATATTAATTTATTTGTAATAGCAGTCCACGAATGAGGTCCGTAGTAATTTAGCAGTATTTCTTCTGGAACAGTAGAGCACATATTTTGTAGGGTATTATCGATATGTGAGACGGTACTTTGTGCAGTCTCGTGTTCTTTTGAATTATTATGGGGCAACTGTAGTAAAATATCTTGTGAAGCAGTAGATTTTGCTTCTTGGCAGAGTCTCCTTGTTTTTGCATACCTGAGAATTGTCGTTCATTGAAGGGATAGATGTCAAATTTAGTGTATCATCAGCTTGTGACGCAGTAGTAGATTTGGCCTCACTTGCATTCTTCTAATTTTTCTTTTCTTATATTTCTCGTTTGTGCACCCGACAATTATTTAGACATTTTAAAACTAGAACTAAACAAAAATATTATTTTTACACGTTGCCTGTACAAGTATAAAACTGTTATAAGATACTGTATACTAACTATTATTTATAAACCGAATGCAAACACGTGACGAAATATCATTTGTTTGGATGCCCTCGTATCCCATTTTCCCATGGTTTTTCAATCAAACATTTTACAGAAAATTATAAAAACCTAAAAATTGGTTGCATAGGAAATTAATTACTAGAATTTTACAAAAACCTCAAATGGTTTTTTAACAGTACTATAAGCGAAATAGTCTACAAGAAACATAACGCTGCAAATCACTTCACTATACAAATACAAAAGTACAAAATTACCTACAGAAATAACAAAAACCCAACATAACAAAATTGACATGGTTATCCAAGCACGTTCGTCACTTGTCTGTTTATGAAATCCTCGAAATATTGCAGTCAAATAATCTTAATATTATTATTTGCATTTTTACCTTTTTTCACAAACACATATACGCGAAAATACAAATATAGTGACTACGTTTCTGTATTCACACTGTAACCTAAGGCAAGTTAACTTAGACACGTTGAATATATGGGTGAGTTCTGCCATTCATTCGAATGTTCATGTTGGTGAGCAGAGACATCTGGGGTCTAAATAAGGCAAAATCTAATCGCCATACCGTGAAGTAGAAAGGCGAAAAAGTTTTTTAGTATAATTTCGGGTCTACAGCATTTTGGGCCCTCTTTCAAGAGGGCCCCGTGCTGGTGCACCTGTTGCACACTGCTCTCAACCCTCTAGTTGGTTGTCTCGACGAGGTATCACATCAACAGCGAAACTGACCAGATCTTCGAGGATGAGATATCTCGTCATTAGCAAAATTGGTCAGATCTTGATGAACCAGATTTCTAGTTGAAATCACTTGCAGGGTTAAGCTGCAACCAAATTCATAGATTTTATTCGTAAATTCATTTACTCAAATATAATCGTTCATTTACTCAAATTTATTCGTAAATTCATTTTCTCTGATTTTATTGAAATTGCAGCCGGTAATCCGTTCTTTTCAAAGAAGCACCACTATATTTTGATTCACAAATGGAACTTCTAAGTTATAAACGTAGTAGCAAGTACAGCTGCAGAAAAACGTCGAATCACCCTACATTCGCATGTCATTCATAGAAGAATAAATTCAACTGTACCATTCAAGAGGAAAATAATGTAAATTTATACCTACATTTTCTTAGCTAATCATGCTTTAAGAATAATTTTTAGGCTTATGCTTTTGTGAACCTGGCTTATGTTTATCTATGCTTCCTCAGCAACCATTTTAATGATAGTGTAAAAAAGCTTCGAATCTTTGTATTTGGTTTTTGAGATCATATCTCAATGCATTATCTCTGTCAATGTTTAACTTTATTTACATTTTCTTCCCGAATCACGCTTAAAGAATCATTCTCAAGACTTTTATACTTTTGTGAACTTAATCTGTTTGTCGATACTTTTTCAGCAACCATTTTAATGTAAATGTTAAAAAGCCCTGTCTGTATTCATTGAGACTATGGGTTTCGAGGTGATCCAGCATGCAATACTCCGATAAAAGTAACAGGAAAATCACGATGATTTTTCATCTACATTTGATCTTGATATACTTATTAATATACATAGTCCTTCAGCCGAATTTCTAATAACGAGAGAGAGAGATAGATTTATCTATTGATCTACTTCAATACCATAAGTAGGATATATAATCTTGTAGTCAAGTCTTTTCAATTTCATTTGGGAAATGGAAACTAGCTTTGAGCCATTTGTAAAGCAGATTAAAAATGTGATATAAATCACACATCAATTATGAAAACCAACGAAAACTGTTTGCTCCTTAAGCTGGGTATTTCTATCCTTATAAAATAAGCTGGTTAAATGAGTGGGTTGATTAGCAATTTACGTAAAAAAAAAAAGAATAAAATCATTTATAAATTAAGGTCAATTTTCAAACAAGTATTTCGATCAACACACACACAGCGACGAGTGAGTTGATAACTGGGTTCATATTATTAGAATGAAACTGATCATGTTTTGGTAATACCACATGCTTTAAGGCGTACGCCCTCTCTTTAGAAATATCCTCGACTGAATGAAGTTTTACAACGATTAACTTCCCTTTAATTTTGTACTCTCGACAAACCTTTATAATATTAATTATACATACCTTGATTTTTTTTTATCCGCTAAATTCAAACTCACTGTGCTAACTTTTAAGAGTATTAAATTATTTAAATAAATGAAAACCTCAATTGTACACGTTAAAGAGAGAGAGAGAGAGAGAAACGATGATAAATTGTAATCGACAATTGAAAGTACAGGGGTTGTTGTTTTTGTGGTGCATGAGTCATATTTGGACATACTGCGCCAAACACAAGACAAAAAATATCATGTAATGAACATACACACACATTAGGAAAGGTTTCAATGACTCAGAAGAGAGAAATATGCTCAGGGAGGTTGCTAGCATAGTGGGCATACCCGCTGAACCACGACGACCCAATGGGAAAGTACAGAATGTTCATTAGATAACTGGTACTATTCTTTGTAAAAACACGCCATTTGAAGTCTATTTCAGTGAAACTTATAATGCATATAAAGAAAAGTATACAGGAGATTATTGTAAAAAAAATAATTACTTCGTATTTTTATCTCCAACACGCAATTTTACTGTAACTTTAAAAAGTTCTAAGAATACTCTAAATGTAGTAAAGGACTTATGATGTTAGTCAATGATATTTGGAGCATATTCGAACCGTAACCATTCAAAAGGCAAATTAATTCGTATTAAACATAATCCTTTTAAGAATTTGCACTTGCCTAATTTCTAACTTCGCAATTCGAGACTGATGAAACACATTTTTAATTTATAGTGACTAACTTAAACTATTCAATTAAAACCAAGAAAGTACAGCTTGTCCGCTTTTCGACATATCAAGCCATAAAACTACAAAATCCAATTCAATTCTACAGGTAAGGAAAAATTCATACTTTCGATTCGACACATGCACTGTCAAAAATGTATAAATTACATCTTTTATATCTCGTTTCATTTAAAAGGCTTATAATAGCCCATTGTGTTTCTGTGTGTGTGTGTGTGCAGTGCATTGTTAATTAAAATACCAACCTACCTAACTTTAAAGGGCTTAGTTATTATAGTCGAAATAAAAAATATCAAAGAGAAAAGCTAAGCGTTAAGCCGTATTACATTAAAAATATTATCTTATAGGGGCGTTTAGATATTTGTAGTTTAATTTATTTCGTTAAAAACATTTTACAACAAAAATGTAAGTTTTAGATCATTATTTTGGTTTGGAGGCATTTTTAAGGTTTTGTTTAGTCAAAAAATGCATTTTTAGAGCATTTAAAGTTACGTTTTCATCATCAAAATCCCAGTCTTCGTGATCCTAATTTAATTTAATCAGGGACTGAAACAAGTTAATATAGTGAATAAATGATATACTTTATCCACTTCCTTAATCAACAAAAAACGAATCCTTTGACAGGATACTATCAATCTCGACCCAATAAAGATTAAATTTCACAACAAATCAACTCTTGACGGAGATTGTGTTGCTGGTATAAATTATAATTTCAAAAGGCCATTTTATCGGTAGATCTGTTCTCAAAGGATTAGCACCATTTCCCTCTTAGTATATCTCCAGACACAGAATGATTCATGGACTTCAATATTGACGTCAACAATAAATCATCCATTCGCCTTCGTTTGACCAACCTCTATATAGAGCATGGTAATCCTTTCAATCGCGTTAATGATCGAGTGATGGTGATTTATGTTATTAAAAATGACTATATATATTTCGAGGATATAGCAGTGGTGGAGTGCAAACACGGAGTCAACTTAATCGTGTCTGGCATCATAACCATCTTTCATTTTTATATCCATAATACCGTAAAAGATGTTAGAAGAGTCGTTTATCTTTCAAGGGATGCTTCTTTCATAAAGTGATATTACCATCCAGTAAAGAAGCTAGAAAGGGGACTCATAGGGCCCAAACCCTTCCCTCTGAAAGAGTTAGTTTCTGATTTTCAAATATCTGCCAACAAAATATTACAGATAAATACATTTTTAAAATTCAATACAGAACCTTAATTACCCGAGTATCCGTCTTCTCATCTCCCTCAGAGGAACATCTCCTTTAGGTGTGTACGGGGTTCACTGTGCCCAGGTAATCTAGTAATATTTTCCTTTCCCGTGCAGTTCACTGTCTTTAGGGGCTGCGGAAGCTCAGTTGGAAGAGTAACGGATTTGCAACCGGAGGGTTGTGAGTTTTTGAGCTTTAAATAAAGCTTCGAGCGCACTTTGCCCAAAGAGACTTGAAGATAGTTTCGAAATTCGGTCCAGCCAAAGACCATCGTATACACGGGAGTTGGTGAACGTTAAATCTGACGTGGCCTCAAATGTCTTCACTTTGGTGTGTTGTGGAAGTTTGGAGAGTGAAGTGCCAGCTCATATGTTGTTCTCGTCCTCTGACCGTGATTCAAATTACGAGGCGTTGTTTTCGGATCTTTCCCGTCGGGATTGATCCCAGGCCATCGCCAATAGCACGTTGTGTTGCTTCAGTATGACGTTAGTTAACTATCTACTTCACTGTCCTTAGTTGTCGGAAAGTCAGGCTCTTGGAATACCTAAGGGATCTTTTGCTCTCATCGTTGTACTAGATTCCCCAATTCCTCCGTTTTCTCTTCACGAGAATTTTTAATTAACATTGTTTATCCATACATGGTCATTGTGCAAATAAAACCCAAAAAACATCAACTGACCAACCGTTTTGTCTTAGCCGAATTTAAAACCGTTTTTTTTTTTTTGCTTAAAGCTTCGAGGCGCAAGTGTACACACTTTGTCCAAAGAGGCAAGAAGGTGCTGCCCCAAACAGAAGACAGTTTATAACTTTTTCAAGAGAGTTTAAAAGGTGCGTAATTTATATCCAGGTACCATATCGTCAAATTATCACAATAAATAACAAACTATGACAAATCCGAGTATGCTTAATCCTAGCTTTATGACTCTAAGTAGCAGTAATAGTAAAATGTGGCACAGTAAATTTTTCTTTCGTGTAAGCTGTTTTGTGTTATTACGTCTTTATTATCTGACGTGGCTTCGGTCCACATTACCTCGGATGAATGATCAGGGTTCTACCGTATTTGAAAATAATAGCTCTCTTACTTTACTAAGGCGTGCTGTTTACTTTTTGTGAGAATTAAGTACTCGTTATGAAATAGGAAAATAATGATTATAAAATTTACTTTTTTGCACTGACAATGATTTCATGTTCATACATCTACTTATCAATCGCCCTTCAACAGTTAGAGTTACACAAATGAAAAAAGGTTTTTCCTGAAACGAGATTCGTATACTTGCTTAGAGTTATTTATTGTCATAAATATTTGGGAACAACCCTTTGTAAAGTTATTCCTGTACTCAAATTAAATAGATACGTCGCTATTAAAGTAACAATAACCGTTACTTTAAATTTCATGATCAGGCGATCAAATATAATATACAAGAAAGTGACAAATCCAATATCATTTCAAAATACTATGCTAAGATCCAGATCTTCTTTTGCCACTAAATACTGTATTTCTAAGTTTGGGTAGATAGATAGGTTGTGGTAGATGGTTGCATTTACGTTTCACTGGTGGAACACAAAAGTCTATTGGCGAAGGTCTGGGATTAGACCCGACCAAAATTTGAGATCCTTTCGAAACAAAGTTCACTCTATAACGCTACTGCTAACATCTGATTTTTTAACGCTTCTTTTAGAAATAGAGTTAGAATTTGAAAATAAGTGTAGTGTTTTCATTTTTATCATTGAAATGTAAAAATTATTTATTTTTAAGTATCTATAAGCTATACAAGAAGCTATTAGCTGTTGTGTGCATTTTGTTGAATGGAGCTGGAATGACAAATTCTGCTTTTATTTGAAATAGAAAAGTTCCAAATAAAATTTTTTAAAGTGTCCCCAAAACTATTTATTTTATTTATATTTCTTTAAGTGTGTAAACACAATATAACTTCTCATAATAAATCATTATACCATCTGATTTTGACGTTTTTTACAGCAAGATAGTTTAAGAGAGGAATTAGTGTTTTCATTTCTAACGATAAAATCCAAAATGAAATTATTAAAACATTTATAAACTTCTCAAGAGAAGTTCCTCGCTCTTACATTAATTTTCTGAAGGGAATTAAGACAAACAAAATTCGGTCTTCTGTTAAAATAGAATAAATATAATCCAAATATTCTTCCAAAATGCCCCAAATTGTTTCCTATTTTAATTATCTTTACTCTTATTGTGTATAAACACAATATGATTAAAAGATAAATCCAGTGTTAAATAGTAGCACCGCTTGTGGAAAGAGTGAAATTATGGTGAACGAGATTAATACATTTTTGCCAAAGTAGATGGTAAGCATTTACAGAAGCTCCTTGTTCTTGCATTCATTTTGCTGCGCGAAATTAAAATGAGCGAAACTCGGTCTTTATTTGAAACATAAGAAACCGATTCACATATTCTTTCAAAATGCCGTAAATTGTGTTTCTCATTTTAGTTATCTATACTCTTATAGTGTATCAACACAGTCTGATTTCAGCACGTGTTCGGTAGTAGCGCCGCGAAAAGAGCGAAAGGATGGTGAACGGGATAAATATCAATTTTTGCCGAAGTAGGAGATAAGAATTGATGTGGGAACATAACTCCTAGGCTGTAGAGAAATGATTGAAGATGCAAAGGCAGGCACCCCTAGATTTCGATCAATCCCTTTGAAATGTGTGTCGCTAAGGGCCGAGGGCGATATCTGCGGTCAGTGTTATGTCGTGACTGATGCAAGCCCAGGTGTAGTCATAGACAACGTATTATTATTTGATTTTCCACGCATGCTCCTACGGGTTCGCGAGACCTTGAAGTCGTCAATCTTTCCCTTAACCGATAAATGCGTATGCCGCTTCAATTGAGTTTCCACTTTAGATTAGGGAAAGTTCATTAATTCTGTAACGGTAATGTTTAGATCCAACGAGCAGTGGATTTATTTCATTTCCTTTTCGCCTACTGACCGTTTTCCCGAGATGTAAAAGTGGTGTGATTTAGTGGCAATTGATTTTAAAAAATATAGTTTGATTTTATTTTAAAGGAATATACATTTTTAACTTGTAGGGGTTGGGGTAGTGTAGTTTAATTGACGTCGCACTGAAGAAACACAATGGTTTGTTATTAAACGTGTAAGAATATGGAAGAAACAGTAATTTGAAAGAGTATGAAAGAAAAGAAACTGTAACTTGTTTGATGGAATGAATGTGTTTAACTTCTAAGAACACGGAAGAAACATTAACTTGTAGGAATATGGGTGAAACATTAACTTGTTAGATATGAAATGAATAGGCTTAACTTGAGAAAGATAGAGTTAAAGAATATGGAAGAAGCATAACCTTGTAGAATGGAGAGAATGTGTTTAAGTTGTAGGAATAGGGAAGACACATAACCTTGTAGAATCGAAAGAATGTGTTTAATTTTTAGGAATATTGAAGAGAGAGAGAGAGAGAGAGGGAAACATAGTAACTTGTGTGAAAGAAAGAAGAAATGTGTTTAATTGATAGGAACATGGTAGAAACGTTGACTTATAAAATATGAAAGGAATATATTTAACCTGTAAACTATGAAAGGAATATGTTTAACTTGAAAGAATATGGAAAAGCATATTATCTTTAAGGTGCCTGCCTACCTATAAAACCGCATTTGTGGAGAAAAATACGATTTTTTAATTTTGCCTAACTTTGAAAGTATAGTTTCTTAGCTTTCCAAATCAGTTTAAATTTTGTTTATCTCTTACTTAGAACTCTAGTTTCAGAACTTTTAATATTAGTATGTTGACAGATTTTCAAACCGTAAGTAGTGTTCTGCTAACGGAAGTTTTTACATTTTGCTCTTCCGCACAACATTATAACTCATAACATTATGCTTCAAATAATTTTAAACTTTGGTAGAATATTTTAAAGGGTTCAATTCAGGTAACCTATCTTCATTTTAATTGTTTATGCATTATTTTTTAGTTTTTTGATTACATAAATATGAAGTTGTAATCATTTTTGATGATTTTTTTCTATGTCGAAAGGTTTATTTGCATAAGCTTTTTTAATACAAAGTTTCAGTTATAAAATGGGTAGAGATCCCAGAAGAGGGTTTTGATATTACAATACAATTTACAAAAATAGAATATCTTAATTTGAATTTGAGTTTTGTTGTTCTGAAAAGTTGCTAATTTATTGAGATTTTTCGTTTATTTTTTGCAAAAAATGAAAATTAAAAAAACATGTATAGCTATTTTATATATTATTCATAGTTTTTATATGTATTTGATAGTATAATGCACATAACAAGTCAATTTTTGAAATATTTAAAAAAAAAAGGTCTCCGATCGTAGGCAGGCACCTTAATGTATAGTGAATATGTTTAACTTGAAGGAATATGGAAGATACACATATCAATCCGACGAAAGGAATATGGAAGATACACATATCAATCCGTAAAACGCAAGGAATATAGAAGAACATATTAACTTGTAAGATATGGAATGGATATATTGACACAACAGAGTAGCATAGATAGGACATAAATTCGGAGGGGATTCAAAGATAGAAATACAGTTTTAATTCAAGTGAAGATATGTATCTTATTAGAATTTTGACGTATATCAGGTGATCCAAACAGAGATATTATTTTAAGATGGTTGATTTGACTAAAAAAATATTTCAATATTATTAAATATCGTAAGTGGCAGTCAAATTTTATATTCTCGAAGCTCACTTTTATTTTTTCGAAGCGTTGAATCAATTTACAGGGTTGCTAATACATAACATGGTTAAGTCCGGAAAAATTCATAAACTTCGTGCTTTCATGCATCCTGCCAATTGATTAATTCAAGGGTCTGTCTTTGCATATATAAAACGACAGACATCTGTGGTAGCATCCAAAGCCCCACCATGAGAATGGTGGATTTGAATGGTCATGATTTAAGCGATTTTCAACACGGTTTAGTAGTTGGAACTCGTGACATAGGTTGACGACGGTCCGGGATCACATACGAAGAGAATAATCGGAGAACAACGTAATTTTGAAGCACGGTCTGATGACAAGAAGACCTGAGTTCATCAACGTGAGAACATTTCAGGTCACGATAGATTTAACATGCATCAGCTCCTCTTTGTACACGACGGTCTTTGGTTGTATTTGAATTCACAACCCTCCGATTACGTAATCCGTTACTCTTCCAACCGGGCAACATAAGTCTCATAGAATTTCGGAAGTTAAAAGAAAAGTTTGGATTTTTCTTACGTATTACCAAGGTGCATCGGGACTGCAAGAATTCTGGCAAAGCCTCTAACTTCCGACGGAATTGTGTCCGTAAAAAGACTGTGGCTGTATTTGACGCCAGCTTCGGCTGTGAAGAATCATTTTATGCGATGGACTTGTAACACTGCCTCGAAAAACATCGGAATTCAACGCTGGGCCCTCAACAAACTATCATCGTGAGAACTGTGCAAGGTTCCCTCAAAGATATGGGCTTTAGGAGCCGAAGCCTAGCTCGAGTACTTTTGATCACACGACACACAACTGTGAGCTTCGCCTAGGTTCGGGAACACCAACACTGGAAACGAGCAGCCTGGTGTATATAACGAGTTGCTTTTCCAACTGTATATGGAAGGTGTGTTGAGAAAGCCCCATGAAAATACGTATCCCGTATGTCAGCAAGGGATAGTACAGGCTGATGGTGGGTCCGTAAAGGTATGGGGTTTGTTTGGTGGACATTCGATGGGATTCCTTGTACTTTTAGAAACATATCTGATAAGAAAACGCTATGCATTCATCCTTTCTAAAGAGTTACACCCGTTCATGTCCTGCGTTCATTCTTAAGGATTTGGACTCTTCCAATAGGACAATGGCACCGTCACACAAGTCTAGACACGCCAAATGGTTAGGAATACTTATCTGAGTTTGGAGTCTTTCCATTTGTACCTGAGTAACCAGATCTCAATCTTATCGAATGTGTTTTATAGAATTATTTCAGTCTCGACGACCCCTTTATCTCCAAGGAAAAGGACGAAATTTACCAAATCTGAGAAGAATGCAACTAACGCAATAATAAGATTTCTTTAGCTTTAAAAACTGGCCTCAAATGTTTAACGCAATCATGAATGAGTCAAATTAATTTTCTTAAAACTTTACCTATTTTATCTTGTACGAAAACAATTATAAATGGTCAATTATTGTGATATTTGCAAAATAAAAGTAAGCATTAGTTTTGATGCACTTATATTTCACGGAAGCAAGTACCTTTAGAAAATAGTACCCGTTCTTTGTGGGTATACTAGAAAAAAAATAAGAAATCTAACACAATTAAGAGACATTTTTGCTGATTTGCGAAAGTCAGCTCTAGAATTTCAAGTTGGTCTTGAAATTTAGTTTCTGAATTGGAGTGACATATTTGTAGGCTTGGCCATCGTCTTAAAAAGTTGCGTGCATAGTCAAGAATTGACTATTACTACTCGATGAAATGACCGGCAATCAAAATACGGATGACTTACAAAAGATCTGAGAGCGATTCCAAATACAAACTTGATCCACGAGAAAAATAAAAAATTCCATCATTTGGAATTACTTCATCCACTTGATTATTAAAACACGTAAAGTTAGAATTCTAGCAAAACTAAACATCACTTCCGAGTCACCAATATATGCGGACGTTATCTTATTTTGAGAATACCTCACTAAATTACCATAAATTACACATTTAAACCAGACGTGTTTAAAGATGAAAACAAATTTCTTTGAACATATCAGATAAAGAGTTAAAAAATTAGCATCACTATTAGCGCTTTCCAAACATGCTAACGACTATTCCAAATCAGAAAGACCGCTATAGCTAGGGCAAGGTCCGCTGTGTTTTATGTCTCCATAGTCTGTGACGTTACATCAATTACGATGAAATAATTGGACGCCACAATAACAAATATTCAAATAACAAGGGTTGCCGAAGATACCGGATTGCTCGACCTCAACTATTGGATGGCGGATACATCGGTAGTCAGGGAAGTTAAGTTTGAGTCTGAATCCCTTACAAGGTTTTGTCCCAATATTTTTGGTCCCAATATTTTTATGGTTGGGCTCTTCCAAGTCCTAGGATCAAATGTATGGGATATGCCATCCAAATGGGTGAGGGACAAAAACAAATGTGCTATTAATACTAGTAACATGAGTTACTTCAATAATTCGTATCAAAAACACATACTTGTGTGTGAGAAACTTTTATGTCTTCCACTAAATGTAGGGGGCGATATTATCTTGCAACTATACGTTCTTCTCATATGTATATTTACGTGGCGTCACTTGACTTGGTTTTCAAATACGATTTCAGCACGTCTCCAATAGAAATTCCGAAAAATTAATTCTGAATTGATGTATGATATTGATTGATCATCGCCAGTTAAATCAAACGCACAACGGCGATAAACGACATTTTAAAATAATCGCGATTTGTATCATGAGTATTGGTATGAAAAGTAAACTATTCGCTGTCCTGGTTTATTAGACTGAAAATCCCTCGCTATGAAGCAATTGGGATGTCATTTTACATCCAATAAATTCCTCAAGTTGGTTCCAGTGCCAGAAAGTAAGTGGGAAAAAAACACGGTGATACGAAATCGCACGACTCAAGAAATTTGAAATTCCTCCTAATTGAATATTGTAGTTTGCTATACTATATTTTTTACGCGAAATATAATCACAGTTGAACTGCTTAAACAATCGGTTCGACTTAACCCTTCTGGTGGTAGTCTCGAAGAAGCGTCGTCATAGCAAAACTGACCAGATCTTTATGGATGATATATCTCGACATTAGAAGAGAAAACTGACCAGATATTGATCTCGGTATCACAAAAAACGACAGTACCTTTATGATGAGATAACACGTCAATATCAAAATTGTTCAATTCTTGATGGGCGATATATCGTGTTCAAACTACTCGGAGGGTTAAACGCAATAAACAAAATTTAGGAAACTGGACGAAAGACTGCGCAATCTCGAAATTATTTTCTAAATACTTGGAAATTATGGAAAATCAAAAATTTGATGAGGATTGCGCAAGGGCAACTAATAATTTAGGCGCGGCCATGAAACCATGTGAATTAAGATTTTAAGATTTTAACCCTCCAAATAGTTTCGACGAGATATCTCGTCAACCAAAATCTGAACAATTTTGCAATGACGAGATATTTCATCAAGATATTGCCGATTTTTCAAATGATGACGATCAGAACTAACATGGATCTTATCAGTTTTCTTCTATTCACGAGTTATCTCGTCCATCTAGATCTGGTCAGTATTCTAATGACGAGATACCTCGTCAAGACTACCACCAGGAGGGTTAATGAAACTGCTGTGGTGGTTATAAATTTATATAGGAGAAAAATATAACTAGATTCATTATGGGAAGATGCGTTGTGACTTTTCTACAACGTTTTCAGTTATTTTCAAAGTCGTAGTGACAATAGTTTATTGTTCGTATTATGCTTTTTTTCAAATTTTATACCTATCTGTACTTTGGATAAGTTGGTCACTGTTTTCTTTTTCATTAATTCAAAGGTCCCTTACGATTTCGATTAGTTACATATCTCGGACCGATTTTGCAAGCCAGTTCACCGTTACTCGTTCCAATGTATGGATGACCCCCGATCCCCTTAAAGATCGACGAGAAGTTCAAGGAAGTAATAACCTTTTTCTTCCTGCCAGTGGGATGCTCTTAATAAATAGGCCCGCTACTTTAATATGCAAAACGACACTCATATCAGCCGAAAAAGTTAGTTTGATGCTTATTAGCAGCGTTCATTTCTCACTTTGTATAACCCAACAAATTCTCACTGCATAAATACATTTAAAATTCTTCACCTGATTACATACTTTAGAAGCATTAGCTAAATTGCTTTCCTTTCCATGATTCCTTTATTTGAGCAATCTCTGTTTTTAACTTTAGAAAAACACTAATAAAACTGGGTTGAAAACAAAAAGGTAATAGACCATGATATGCAACGAGAACAACTAACACGACTATGCTAATACGTTTCGTAATGATTAATTTTTCTTTCGGGTCAGGGACTGCAATGAATTTAAATAAAGTTTTAAGAAATCTTTTAGTTGGAGTTCAATCGTGAGAGAAAAAGGAGGAAAAGAACTAAGTAAAATAGTGTTAATTAGAAATTGTTCTGACTGTGTCAATTATAGAATAGGTTTAAGGCGGCACGTGTTTCTGAACATTTGGTTTGGTTGCCAGGTGAGCAGAAGGGGGCTGGAAATAATTAAAAGTTTTCATAGGAATAACATTGAGTAATATTGCTATCAATTCCAACCAATTAAACTCGAGAAACGCCTGGGAATTTTGTCTAAATTAAGCGAAAATATTTTTCACAGATGACAATTTCACCGAAAGGTGCTATTTCCTTGAATTAATACTACTAAAACCATCGTCTAATTTAAAAGGTGTAACAAATACGTATTTTTCCCCCACGTGAGTACGGTACGTGTTACTTCTTCCCAAAACGATCATCCTATCCAGTCTGTAATTGCAGGAAATGTGTACAAAAGTTGTATGCAGCTTTTGACTTAGAATTAATAGCGCATTTTTTCTATCGCACACGTCATACAATAGCTTTTATTTTATCCACAAAACGTTTACACTATCGGAGAGTTTTTATTCTAAAGCATATAAAAAGGACATAAATTTAAGCAAATTTTCAGAAACTTCTTAAAATAGGATGAATTGTTAGTAACAATTTTACATTTAGTTAGTCTAACTGGGCAAATGTAATACATTATTTGATGTGTGTGTGCATTTGTTAAAAATTGTTTAGTATAGATATGCGTTTTAACATCTGCGATTCTTATAAATGTCGTTAGTAAGGGGCATAATGCTGCTAGAAATCGAATCGGAACAACAATTTCTACAGTGGGCTTAAGGTTAAATAAGCATCAGAAAGAAAATGACTCATCCACATTAATCGATTCTCTTGGATTTTATTGTTTTCGTGACTCGCGTGACAAAAAGGATAGTTATATCCATATAGAGTCACAGAATCATTTCACAAATATTTACGCTTTAAAAATAGAGTCCTTTTCCTTACACCACACAGCAGCAGTCTGTGGCATTTGGGAAGTGAGCTTAAATGCATAGTTCTTAAATAACTTTTTAGGTGCATTTTAAGTAAATTTGTCAAATCGTAAATCTAACTTAACAGTTTCTAAGCGTGTAAATGAAACAGCTATGCATTCAATTGTAAAAATGTAATACTTATAAAAATGGCTAATAAAAATTAAAAACCCATGAAAAATAGTCAAAGGCCATTTCTTTTGTTTTTGTAAGTGTGTGCATTTTCTTCTGTCTTGATGATAGATGTTTTGTTTGGTCATATTGACAATTTCTTTCATGCGTTTTTAATTTTAGTCATTTTTACAACCAGTATGACTAGGGTTTCATCTGTTTATCTATGCATTGAATATATGCTGTTATAGAAATCTTGCTAAATATTAATCAACAGTAAAAATAGAAAAGGCAATAACATACTGGAGGAATAAATTTTCAAAGAAATTCATTTCCCAATGACCCTTTCACAGAATAATTATCACTGCTAGAGTGAATTGACTATTTTTCGGCCCATTATTGTAAAAGAAGAGTACGGTTTCGATCAAAAGGTCAAAGCAGGAAAGAAAAAGAAATTTTACATGTTCTAACGTTAAACACTAGATATATAATATTGCGATACTTTCTAAATCTCGGGAGTTTAGTTAAAACACCACGTGATGGAAGTTTGGACCTCCTATTGCGAAGCTCTATCTGTTCTGTAGTATTCTGACATTTTCACCAATGTAAATCACGTTGCTTTGAAAAGACTTAAGATTCCTTCCTTTTGGTGCCTGAGTAGGAGTGTAGGAGTTTCAAGTATATATTTCACAATATTTGCAATCCTTAAATTCTTGGTGCACTTACTTATTCTTTTGACTTGCCCAGCCAACGCTAAAAGCTTTTACTTGACAACGCGAACTCTGAAATACCATTTGTATAAATACTTTTCTGGGAAGCATATTTTGCTTTATTTTTCTCGGCAGGGGGTGTTTTGAAAGCCAAGTCATAATATATACTTTAAGTTTTCCTGTATAGCTTTTTATGGACAATATTTCAAAGTAAAAGGAGTTTCAAGGTCTCATAGACAAATGCAAAGTACTAAGAAGTGCCGACAGATGACCAGAGGTAACGGGAATGGGCAAATTTAACGAAACTTATGGTTTGAGCTTGACTCTTTGGTTCTTTTGTATCCTATCACAGTCAACCATTTGCGCAACTTCATGAGATTGCAGCTTAAGCTTAGAGATAGAATTAAAAAGCGCTGAGTTTCCAGTTTTCCCGAAAAGGTCGTAGAAACGAACAGCTATAGAATATACCAATCACTTAAATACTTTGGGTATAAATACTTCCCACAGAAGTATTAGTAATCTTTTATCCACATTCTTTGAATGATTTCAATTTTATGCAATAACCTTCAAGTATCTGTGTAAATTCATGAGATTGCAGCTTAGGTTTAGGGATAGAACTAATCCATGTTTAAAAGGCATAAACTTTCTTGTTTTCCCGAAAAGGTTGTTGAAACGAGCAGCTGTAGAAAATACCCAACACTAGTTCATATATACTTGCAATATAAATTCTTCCCTAAGAAAATATTACTAATTTTATTTTTTTACCCACATTTTTTAAATGATTTAAAATTTATGCAATCATAGTCAAGCACTTGCTTAAATTTATGAGATTGTAGCTTAGTAGAATTATCATATCAGTTATAGAAAATTGTGCAAATATTAACTTATTAAAAATTGCGCCCCATTGCTTTCACCACAACAGCAATTTCTGTCTTTCGGAAGTGTGTTTAAATGTACTGTTTTGAATAACTTTTTCTGAATCCCATTATAAGTTTAAAATTGTGAAACAATTTTAGAAGTTGCATTGAGATATTCCTTAAATTCGTTTTCATAACCCTTCTTTGCATATGATAAAGGTACTAAACTATACCTGAATATGATCACTATGTAAAATTAATTTTTTTTTGTGAGCGGTTACTGAAGCAACTATTTTCTAATTTCTGACAGATCATTTTACATTATCTCCTTATACACTCTAAGACAAAAAAAAAGTTGCACCTAGAAGGAATTGTCAGAATGCAATGATATTTACAACGTTGGTAAAGTGTGTATGAATGAGCAAATGATTAAAATTTGAGAGTGAAACATGCAAACTTTATTGAGAAAAGTTATAAAAGGTGGTATCATTCAGTATGGTGTATGACCGCCGTTATTCCTAATGCGGCATGCCAATCGCCTTGGTAGTGAGTCATACAGGCTCTTCATGAAGTCCATCCCATGCTGCTTGAACTCTGTCACGTAGTTCCAGCAGATTACGCTGTAAGGGTAGAGTGGTGACATCTCGTCCAATGGCATCCCATACATTCTCGATCGTGGACAGGTCCAGTGAGTATACCGGCCATGGTGAGATATCGTTGTGTCGTAGACGAGCTCTAGAAACGGTAGCAATAGAGGTCGAGTATTGTCTTGTCGAAAAAGCGGGTGAACCTGGGAGTTTAAAAATGGGAGCGTAACTGGCTTTAAATCTTCTTGTACGTAACGATGGCCTGTCAAAGAGTCCGTAACGAATACCAAAGGTGATTTGGCATCATCGCAATTGCACCCCACACCATGACACTAGGTCATTTGGACGTGTGACGCGGCACAACAAACCATGAATCTTGACGCTGACCACGTTGCCTCCACACACAGATTCGATTGTCGTCTCCAACCAGACAGAAGCGGGATTCGCCAGTGAAGACCACTGGATGCCATACGACGCTTCATGTCCGTCTGGCACGACACCATTCCAGTCTTTGACGGCGATGCAATGCTGTTACAGGCAGTCATCGTAACGGTCTACATGAGTTTAGTCTCACGTCGTGAAGCCGTCGAAAAATGATTCGATCACTTACTGGATGATCGAAAGAGGTTCCCACTGCCCGTTGGATGTCTGCAACAGTGGCTGTTGGATCAGTACGAGTATGTCTTACAACACGTCGATCCTCTCTCGGTCCGGTTTCTCAAGACCTTACTGAGCCTGGTTGACGCTGGCATGTGCCTTGTTGCATCCATCGCTGACAACAGCGTGCAACAGTAACATCACTACAAACAATAAGTTGCGCAATGTGTCGATTATACCATCCACCTTCTCGGAGGACAATTACTCGGCCTCTGCCAAACTCTACCAGTTGCTTAAATTGCTTGAAAACGCTTTTCCGAGGCATGACTCAATGAGAAACGATGTAACCAATACAACAGCATGAGTCAAAATAAATTTTCTGCGCTACTGGATGTTCTTTTATGTCCCGGTATGCAGCATGTTTGAGTGCTCCTCTGCGTGTGGCGCATGTTGAAACGATTCTGAAAATTTGATCATTTGCATCTCCAACGCAGATGTACCACTCTTCCAAATTTCATTTATA